>JACEIK010001185.1:128792-241517 GCA_018107945.1 Datura stramonium
GTGCATTCAGATTCAGACGTCTTAATCTTAATGAAAACAAATGAGGCCTAAGTTAGGAAAACTTATCTAGAAGTAACCTGAGAGTCTGTAGGACCGGATAACTGAAATTGGTGTTCTAAGACTGGCTAGAGCTTCTTATCTTGAAGCATCATAACCTTCTAGAGAACTAACTGACAACTGAAACTGGGGAGTATTACTGAATTGAACTCCTCAAGATCTGACTATTGTCAAACTGATCAGCTGACTTACTGAAAGATACTGAAAATGCTAACTTATGACTGAGACTAAATTAGCATGCAAACTGACTATGAACTCACATGATTGTAATGACATGGAAATTCAGGAACTAACAAAGTCAAGCAACAACTATATCTAGTCAACCATGAAAGACCCAAATTTACTGCATTTCATAGAACTAGGGCTAAAACAATATTTATGAAGAGAGTAACAACATGCTTGATAATAGTGAAAACATTGCAAAGATTCACAAGAATTTCAATCTACAAGAGTATTCATAATCTGACAGAAGCTAACCTTATTTCTGATTTTCAGGGCTAAGACTATTAAGGAATTACAAAAAGGTTTAGGGGCACAAGGGAAGGGAAATTCCCTTGTTGAATTCCCACATACCTGGTGAAGAATCCTTGAGAATTAATCTGGAGAATCTTGAAGAACATTGGAAGCCCTAGCTTAGCTCTGCACTGACTGTATGGAACTTCTAGATTATGAAAAAATCAAGAGTTGAGAGAAATGAGAGGGATTAAGTCGATGACCCCTTTAATTCTCTCCAAAAGTTCCCAAAATGACGTAGTTTAAGGATTAAAAGGGTGGGAAGTTACAAAAATGCCCTTGGAATTTGGACTGTTAAAATATCACTGCCAGTCACCACGAGTCGTTAGGTCACTAGACGACTCGTGGCCTTCCCTTGTTGCCACTGGAAACTTTCCTTTTTCTTTGAAGCTTATTTGAATACTTCACCTAACAATTCATCATGACTCCTAACAGATCATTTGAACACATGTTATGACACTTTGCAACTCAAGTTTTTCAGCCATCCATCTCACCCCACGGGCACCTAATGACTCATTAGGTGTGACAATGAATCGTCGCCCCCACTCGTCATCGTCACTGGAATTTTCTCTTCCTTCTACTCCTTTCAGGAGACAACTCACTTGATGAGTCACGAAGTGGCACCACGTCTCGTCCCCCAACTCATTAAGTTCCTAAGAAGTCCCAATATTTACCAACTGAGGCATACACGACGGGTCACTTAACGAACCATCGAGTCACACAACGAGTCACTCCACGACTCATTCTGTGACCTGGTGTAAGTTTTTCTATTTTCTTCACTTCAGTTCCTTGGTTTGATCTTAGGGACTTTTGGGGGTGTTACATTATGTCAAGCAACCACCAGGATTTGTAGATGCCGAATACCTTGATCATATATTCAAACTTGTTAAAGCCTTATATGGACTCAAACAGGTCCCAAAAGCATGGTATGGAAGATTATTTAAGTTCCTGCTTGCATATATCCATACTCAAGGTAAGATTGACAACACCTTATTTGTAAAAACTAAAGCAAAGGACATGCTGACTGTATAGGTGTATGTGGATGACATTATATTTGGAGCCACAAATGAGTCCTTAACTAATAAGTTTGCCAAACTAATAGGATATGAGTTTGAAATGAGCATGATGGGAGAACTTAACTTCTTTCTAGGATTACAAATCAAGCAGACTCCATCAGAAATAATAATCCACCAGCAGAAGTATATAACAGAGCTACTCAAAATGTTAAAAATGGAGGACTCAAAGGTAATTGACACTGTCATTGCCACTGTTACACCCTGAAATTTTTTGGTGATTATTTGATGTTTGTATGCTATGTTAAGGGAAGTACAGATTATATAGTGGTCGTAGATGACAAGGGAAAGTGTACGAACTGAAAGTAAAGAGTATGTGATGCTCATAAGTAAGGGTAAACTTTAAATGGCTATATCTCCAAATATATGATGATTTAAAATCCTATAACCTATCAATTGAAAGGTATTTGAATCTAGGTTTAGGTAAAAAAAATTCTCATCAATCGGAGTTCAGAGTAAAAAGTTATGCTCATTTGAAGACAACACTATCGGTAGGGAAAACGTTGTGGAGCGCAGACGCTGAGACAGGCAAGCAGCAAGCACGTGCACGAGGGCACGTCGCACGGGCGACGTATGCTGGCACCGCCTAGGCCTGGCCAGCCCACTTATATGAAGTAAATTTAAGCTAGAAAGCTCATTTCTACTCCATTTTGCTTGATTTTTTTCTTCAGAATTTAGAGAATTCAGAGCCCTATCACATGGTGAAAAGATATCCCAAGTAAGAAACTTCACTCTTGTCTCTTTTAATATTTTGGAAGAGAACCTTGAAAGAAAGTTATGACTTGTTGTTGATTGTGACAGGTGTCCTAAAAGGCCTAGGTGTTACAGTTACAGATGCTATATAATCAGATTTCCGGTCAGTCAGGTATCGGGATCCAGTCGCGTCCTCCCCTAGTTTTGAGGCGTGACAGCCACAATCACAAAGTTCAACCTTGATGAAATAGGTCCATCAGTAGACTAAAAATTATATAGAGGTATGACTGGTTCCATCTATATCTCACAGCCAGTAGACCTGATATTATGTTCGGTATGGGACTGTGTGCTAGATTTCAGTCCAATCCAAAGAGTCACACTTGAAAGTAGTGAAAAAAATTCTAAGGTATCTCAAATGAACACATTATTTGGGACTTTGGTATCCCAAAGGTAGCTCCTTTGATCTTGTTGGATATGCAGATGCAGAATTCTTGGTGGATAGGAAAAGTACTACAGGGATAACTCACTTTCTTGGTTCAAGTTTGATCTCATGGGAAACTAAGAAACAAAACTTTGTGGCATTATAAATAGCCGAAACTGAGTATGTCGTAGCAACCTCTTGTTGTGCTCAATTATTATGGATAAAATAATAATTTCAATACTTTGGTGTGAACATTCAATGCGTACCAATTTTTGATAATAACAAAAGTAAAATCAATATTGCAAAAAAATCTGGTACAATAGAAGAGGACCAAACATATTGACATAAGATACCATTTAAGGGAAAATGTAGAAAAGGTTCTTATCTTTATGGAGCTTTGTCCTATAAATAAACAAATAACTGACATCTTTACTAAGGCTTTGGGTAATGAACACTATGAAAAGAACATGTTAGAATGGGGATGATTAAGCTTGCATAAGTATTCCTCATTCCTAAGGTACTAACCAGTTTTAGATTTCTATTTTTTAATTATTGCATTTTTAGCTCAGCCTTATACATTTAGTTGTATGTCCTTTAACCAATATACATCTGCATATATCACAACATATAACAAAATATTTTCTTGTGTCATAGAGGTTAGCTGAACAATGAAATAAAGTTTCAAATATATGAACATGATGTCAAGTATGTGACTCTTCTTTGTGAAAATTGGTCTTTAATTTGATCACATCTACCTGTTCCATCCACCTAGTCCTACCATATCATATTTAAGGCCTCTGATGTGAAAAGGCAAGTTTGAAATCGTTATTCCGATCAGTAACAGGGTAAAGAGTAATGATGAGACCTTTGAAGTAAATTTAGATGTATCTTACCCATTCCTTTGAATGACTCTCCCACTCCTAGTAAGATCCCTACCTCTTCACAACTCCTATAAATCCCCAAAATTCAGAAGACCTTTCCTCACACTAAATTCTCTTTCTCTCACTCCAACAACTTGATTTCCCTCTCTCTCTCTTGTTAACCAAATCTCCATAATTCCTACACACCATGACTGCTTTATCTTATGCAATTATGCAACCCTCAACCCTATCCTCCATCGCCTTAATAGTGTATAGACCATTGGTCTTCTATTCACTAGACGAGGTGCTTCTTCTTGACCCCTGCACAGTTATAATAGTTGAGGAATATGGTGTTGCTCAGATTAGTAGAATGTTTGAAGGAGATAAGACAAACGAAGTTATAATTGAAGTTTTATGTGAAGGGAAAACTTTAGGAGAGGTTGTTATACCCCAAAAGCCCTAAGATCAAACCCCGAAGTTAAAACGGAGAAAATAGGATTTTCTACACCAGGTCACAGAACGAGTCGTCCAGTGACCCATCAGGATGACCACGAGTCGTGGTCAGCCCCACGACTCACTTGGTCAGCCGTGGTCAAGGTTGGTTGAAGAAAGGAGAATTTTGGGCAGTAAGGGCAATGAGAAGTGACCACGAGTCGTGGTCACCGGTAACGACCCGTTATGTTCCCCGTGGTGATCCCTAGGTGAAGTTTTGGCAGTGTACTTGACGACTTGTGGCCACGAGTCGTGGCCAAGAATGACGACTCGTCCAGTCCCTCATTGGGACTGGCAGTCTATTTTTCCCTACGCGTTTATTAAGGAATTTTCCGTAATTTCTATGATCCTAAGGCCTAAACTACATCATTTTAATCTCTGAATAATGAGTTTTAAGAAGGGTAAGTTCATTCTAAGCTATTCCTAATTCATGCATACAAGTTTAGAATTCTAGAGGGGTTATCAAGCTCAATCTCTCAAGGTTCTTCCTCAATTATTCCTTGGGCAATCAGAATAGTTGTAGAATCAGATTCTCTCAGGTATGTAAATTTATGAATGGGTGAAATTGTTCACACCCATGCCAAATCCCTCTCTAATTCATAAAAGTCTACATGTTGATTCTATGGGGTTTTAAACCAATGTATGAATTTTCTAAGTTTCTACCATGGGTATGATATAAGCATGTTTCTATCGCTGAATTATGATTCATGGGAAAGTTTTACAATGTTTTAAACTATAAATCATGTTTTCAAGTTTTATAAATTATGATGCCCATCCATGAAAGTTCATGAAAGTTGAGATCTATGATGTATGTTTAAGTATGATGAGATATTTATACGAGAAAAGCATGTTCTCAAGTTACCTATGTCTATGATCATGTTTTCAAGTGAATCAAGTATTTCCAAGCATGTTTAAGTATTGGGCAAGCCATATGTTCAAGTATGATTTATGATTTCACGATTTAGCTTACCACATGGTTTTGGAGTCAAGACTCCCAATTATGTTCAGCTTGTGGTATGGTTTGAGCCAAGGCTCCTCATGTATGATTTCAGATTTTATATGTATATGATTATTTAGCTTTGTCACTAGACAATGGTCAGTTTCATTGAAAAATGATGGAGAGCATATGCATGTTTTTTGGAGTAGTGTCTAGCATCGAGTAGGCTAAGGGTCAGTCAACCCTATGGCTCAAAACTACAAGCCAACGTAGGTATCATCAGATTAATTGGGACCTCCTTTTTGAGCTTTCTCCTACTCCAAGGGGCCTTCCACTTGATATCGATATCATGGTAGCGTCCTTAGCCCGGACAAGGTTTTGGATGACTTTGCCCACTTGGGTATAATAATTGGGACCATGTAAGATCTGCCGTGGTAATGTCGGTTATATGACGAGTCTCCCATTGTTGCTCATGATTTTAGTATGCATGTACATCAGTCATGATATATGTTTTCAGTAGTTTTGACCCTATTTTCAATTTTACTTAAGATTATCAGTTTTCAGCTTTGGGTCATTCGATTCAGTTATGATGTTCAGTTATGTTCAAATCATGATTTCATAAAAATAGCATGCAAGCCCTACTCTCAGAATTTTATCTTGATTATGTTTTATATTATGCATGATTTAATGATTTTACTTACCTAGTGGTTTTACTTACCTTGCATACTCGGTACATTCCACATACTGACTGCATACTCTATGTTGTATCATATTATGATACAAGCTTCAATCTTTAGACTAAGCTCTGTCACTTGCCAGTTTTCGGAGTTAGCATCTAGTCTCAGTTGGTGAGTCCTCATCTCCCAAGGACCCTTCCTTATCAATTATCTTTGTATTTTCAGTTTCAAACTTAGAGAGTTAGCTGGGGTCTTGTCCCATCAACTCATCAGAATTAGAGGCTTTTCAAACATAGTGTATAATCAGCTTCAGATTCATGTATGTATTTTGATGTTATGTTATGTTTAGACTTCCGCTATGTTTATCATGATACATCTTTCATTTTTATTGATGGATTTAGATGTATGTTCCTACCATGGATCGACTTGGAGTCTCTCGAGGCTCCTTGTCCCATGTCTCGATCCGGGCCTATGTTCGGGTCGTGATAGAAGTTAATCAGGAAATCAGTCGGATAAAGTTAGAGAGGATGCAACTTGTGAGGGGGAATCTCTAAACATGGAAAATCTAGGAGACGTTATAATGGAGTGTGTTGGTTGTTAGGGGGAACACATGGAAGAACCCAAAAAACTGGACCATGTAGATTTTGGAAAGGATTCAGGGTTATTCCTTAACATAGAATGTTCTATGGAATGGGTTACTATAATATCATAGATATCGAGTGAAGTCACTTTCCGCTTCTTGTCCTTCTATGGACATTATCTCAGTAACTGAGTCACTCGATGAGGATCAATTTCCTCTAGCCTAATTGATTCTAAGGAGGGTGAGGTCTCACCTCAGGAAGGCAAGTGGTAAGCCTATTGTTGTTCCTGAAGATGAACCTGAATCCCCTAGACCAATAAGTCTTCCTCTAGTTTGTACACCTTTTAATCGAAGCAAGAGGAAAGAACCTGAGACAGCCTTGCTCTCTTCTACAAGGGTAGGAAAATGAATTAGAAGCTTCGCTGCCTCTAGTGTTGCATCTCCTCTTGATCCTATTGAAATTGTTGATAAGGAACGTGCAGATCTGAAATTGTCTCATAAAGGTAAAATAGGGCTCTACCCAAGGACTCTTCATCCTCTAAGAAGAAATAGGTTTACAAACGTGGTTCATCTCATCCTCCCATACAGTCCAGACTACGGGATGAATCCACAAGCATGAAGGAAGAAGAGGAAATATTATCTTCCTTTGAGTCACTAGGCTGACATGATATAGAGCATGGCATTAATAACTATGTAGATGTTGAGAGTGATGAAATGGATACAAGTGTCGATAGAATCATTCAGTTCAAATGTTTATTAGTGCTTAGGGGTAATTACTGGTTTTAGTGGTCCTGAAATAAATGACCTGATGGTCAAGATTGAAACCTGATCACACCCAAATTACACCTTGCAATTGAAATACAAAGCAGTTGCTATCAATTATAGTAACCCAACATAGGTTCGGGTCGATCTCACGGGGAATAGGGAAGAAACAATATGTTAATGATGATTAAACTAACTTGTAGGCAATATTTTAGAAGGGGGATTGCAAATAAAAATAAGAAAATAATTCTAACAATAATTGAGTTGTGTATCAAATTATCAAGACGAAACTTGGATTGTGTTACCCATGATTTCATAACTTAATAGTTTTTTATTAGTGATCTATCCTAGTGAATTTTGTGTAATACGGATGATTAAATTCACCTAATGTCTCTCAGCCTACATACAAGAATTTCACTTAAATCCTCTCGGACTGTAAATGTGTATATTGTTCCTCACCATAAGTCTTGACTTAACTATCTTCGGTTAGAGCTCAAGTTAATTTAGATGAGGGTTGGTAGCCTCAAATTGACATTGTTATTTTCTTTTGCTAAATTCAACCTCCTTGGTCTGACAAGGTGAAAATATGGGCAATTAAGCATTAAGATGAAGAGAATAACAATCCACCCAATTCACCATTCAAGAATCACTATTTTATTTTGCCTACTTTTGTTAATCTATCATGGTTTCCACAACTGTAGCTTAAGAAATTTAACTGCTCATGTTTATGAGAAGAAAAAAAAAAGATGTAGAAGAAATCATAATGAAATACTTATGATAATATAAATTTTTTTAAAAAAATCTTCAAAGTTGTATTGAGTCATAAGAACTTGTAGAATCTCCAAATATTCGCTAAGAGATTACACAAATTCGTAAAGTATGATTGTGCAACACTTTAATGACTATACTTGACTATGTTCAACTATCAATTATTTGGCTAAGACGTGTTAAAAGAGGATATCTATAATAGTAGATTAAGCCTTTATTGTTCCTTCTTGGATTTGAATTGGGTTTTTCAGCTTCTGTTCCTAGTAGAACTGGAATTTGACTTCTAACCATTTGGACAAGGCTGTGCACTATGCTAGCCAAGTCGCCACTCAGCTTGGCATATCGTGCCGCTCCTTTCTCTATCCTTGCCTGCATGCCATGCTGGCCATAGCACAAGTGTGTTATAACATCCAAAATACACTCTTCGTTATAAAAGAGCATAAACGGTCGTTGTATCAAAATAAATATCCCAATGGATGTCGGGGTCGAATCCCACAAAGACTAACAAATGATATGCACAAGTGTTGTTTGGAAAATTGAAATTAGTTTGCACCACTCAAAAATAACAAAGCAAATAAATATTTTGGGGGAGACTTGATGTTAACAATATGATATAGATTCTAACTCGGCTAATTAGAATAGCAAAGTAACCGAAGTTGTCGACAATAATGAGAAGGACTAGAGGTGTGGTGTAGATGATGTGCTAATCAAACAAGGCTATTCTAGATCATCTCATTAGTTCAAATTGTGTAAATAACTTTGGGCAGGTGGGCATTCTATGTTTTTCAACCTCATAAATGCCTCTTTCTAGAGTTCTTTCAAACCACTAGACACAATTAAATCAACCCAATCAAGTTTGGATTAATAGATGTACTAATCTCTAGCTATTAGCTATTAATTAAGAGTTAGAATATGGGTTTAGCTATGTCTAACCCAACTCCACAACATCACATCCATTTCCACCATTAAATTCTCTCTCAATATTCAATTCTTCTCTTTCAAGCAAAAAAACAAGTATGAAAAGTAGAGCCACATCTGCACCTATGGATCTTCAATTATAAATTGGAAAGAACTTTACGGATTTACACTAATTAAATAATATTGAGGTGAATCTATAAATACCCAATCTAATTAAGCACTGATCACCACACAACTCTAGTTAATGATTTAGCTATTCATGGTTAAGAAATTTAAAATCATATTTAACAATAAACTCATTCATTTCAATAATAAGAGTAGCAAAATCAAAGTCAGTAATAAGTCTTCAATAATGGTGGTACCCTGCTGTAGAGGAAAAAGAAGAAAAAGAAAAACAATCTTTTATAATTTCCACCAATAGAATTCTATTTTTTTCTTCTAGAAAGAGATTGTTCTCAAAAAGTTAAAAGTTAAAATCTGATAGGTGCGTTCATCCTGTCCGTCTGTTTGAGGGTGNACTTCTCTATATAATATATCTAAAAGTAGGGTACCTAAGACTCTCTTTTTTAGTGTTGGACACATTTACCCCAGCTCAGGCATTCTGGTACTTGCGAGAATACCGGCGGTTCACCATTTACATTCTGCGAACCGCCAACTATAATTGAATGCTCCTTCAATGAGTTCTAGTGTCCTTCGGCGATTCGCCGGCCTCCAACCGTGCTTCGTTGATTTCTATCTCTTTGATCTAGCACTTTTAGGTGTCAGTAGGTGACTTAATTGGTGAGCCACCGGTTGATGTCCTCGGCCGCCAGTTGCTTTAGTTCCCCAAGGTAGTGGTCTTCTGCGTTTAGCCAGCGTTTCGCCGGTCTTCTCAGGTGAAGCGCTGGTTTTCACCTGATTCCTTTCTTTTTACTCCCCTTCTTGCTCTTTTATACAAATAAGATATATGCATAAAAAAAGGCAAAAAGGGCATAAAATCCATCTAAATGACTTAAAACTAAGCTAAAGCTCATGCTTAAGAGCCTAATGAGTTGGTAAATTACCAACTCATCAAACCCCCAAACTTGAACCATTGCTTGTCCTCATGTAATGCAGTTATTGTCAGATGAAGAACATGCAAATCCACAAAAGTTTATACATTAATGACGACTTGACTCATGAAAACCCAAAAATGCTCACCAGTTCACCAAAAAAAGAGAAGCAAATTCCCCCAAAAATAAGAAAAATTGAAAAATTTCAAGAGGCTACCACCATTCAAAAACATGATTCACAAGAGCTTTCATTTTGCAAACGAGGGCATAACTTATCCATGAAGTATGCATAGAATCTCAATTCATAATCATTGCACATTCAAAGCTTGCCTTAGAGCTTGCACTTCTCCTATCCTATGGACACATCTATTAATGCAATTGTGTCTTCAAAATCGATGATGTTCACTCATAGAAGAGAAAGTCTCTATTCTTTATCATGAAATCAATGCATTCGCACAAGGGATCGTAAAAAGAGAATATTACACTCACTCTACCAAAAGAAATCTTCATGCACACAACTCAACCTATAGGCTTTCGCTTCGTGTAATTTTGCCATTAATGTAGAGCAGTTGCACTTAAAATCACTTAGGACTTGTGGGTCATAATGTAGGCTAGGTCTAACGGTAGGATAAATGTTTAACTTTAGTGACTAATGCCTCCCTAATTCCTTTACATACTTGCAACATCCCATCATCTTGTTCATATCACTCCCCCTCATTTTTCTTTGTTCATCATCTTCATCTTTTTGTTGTAAAAAAAGCCACCCTTATAACATCTATGAATTTCACACTTAGCCTTCTCTATTCAAGAGATAACACCTATCAACAATTCTTCCTCTTTTGATGATTCAATGTCTCTCAACTAATTGGTTCATTCATCGCATCACAATTTTTGGTGCTACCTCAATTTTTAGGCTACTCATTTTTCCATTTACTCTTGCTAACCCCCAAATTAGGCATTTGCCTCATTTCACATTTTACTCCCTTATTGCTCCCCATTTCTTGGACTTAAAACCCTATTTTTTAACTATAAATTAGGGAATATGGGTGTCAAATAGAAGTATTAAACATGGTCATTAGGCTTATAATGTGTTTTCAAAGAAAGGGTTCAAAGCTCAAACGTTGGCTATCAATGATTATTGTTCAAGGTGGTCATTTTGGTTGAAGTGACTTACAAAAGAGAGCCTAAGATCATGTTCTGAGTGCATCTATATCTAGGATTTCTCCTTGAGTCAGACTTGGGGCAAGTTCTAGATAAGAAGCTACACATGAGATTCTAATAAATCCTTACCACACAAGGTATCACACCTAAAGAGTCTACAAAAGTCATTATCCACACAAGATCTTGATTTAAAACATTAGAACATGCAAATTTGTAAGTCAAATGAGGAATCTACAAGGTATTACAAAGAGTGATACATTCTCATTCAAACGACCATTCATCCTTTCTCATTTTCATGCCACACTTCAAAATTCCGTTTCAAAATTTTTTCTGGTGGTACCTCTCAAAACAGCTCCATACAAGACTCGAAAACAACATGACATTTTCTCTTAAGAGAGTCACCTCACAATCTATCATCAAGAAGTGTCAATCCGGTTCGACAATAAAAGAAAAGAAAAAGATAAATGCTCCTGGGGAAAGAACCGTGGTATGAAGAAAACTCTTGGAGTTTGATTACTATTCTACTATTTACATAGGCGAACAAAAAGATTTGGGTCATAATGCAAACTTTACCAATTCAAAGCAAGGACCCATTTTCATCACTAACACACTAACATCCAAGAACTCATCCATGTCATTCATTTTTATAAACATAACAAGCCTGGAAAGGGCAATCATTAACAAGGCTAAAAATGATCCCAACAACGGCTCACAATTCCTCCTCAAATAAAAACAAAAGCCCGACAAGGGCTACATCAAATCATCTCAAAATAAAATACAAATGATCCCCCAACAAACACTCATCCTACCCCCAACTTAGAGAATACATTTTCCCCATGTATGCATGCAAAATAAAAGGGGGCAAGAGACTCCCTGAGCGGGTCACTCCTCATCATCATCATCGGCAACTTCACCTGTTCCCATGGCACCATCAAAGCTTGCCTCTCCTAGATCATCGGTGTCATCCCTAAGCCCTCAAACAAATCATCAATGGGGCCTCAAACTGTGGAAGGAGCATCCATTGCAGCATCAAGAGCGCTCATGTCAGGCACTTCCACTGGTGTCCAACTTTTCCACTCCCTCACCTCAGTTCGGAGAGAGGTGACATCCCCCTCCATTGCATCCACCCATTTGTACAAAGTTGTAAGTCTCTCATACATTGATTTCAGCTCCTTTTTTACTGTTTGAGCAATGAGTGTTGGGAGGGTCCTAGCCAACTTTTGGAGTTGGCTCTCATGAGAGTTGGTCATTTTCTTGAGTTTGCGGAGACCACTCGGTTGGGAGGATGTTGGAGGGGGTGATGCTCTCCTAAGAGGTGTGTCGCTGGAGGTTTGGCCCATAGCTTCTTGGTGAGACACGTTCAAATATGGGGCTTGTGGAGATTGCTCTGACCCATGGGATATTGGCGACTGCTCCGACCCATGGGATAGTGATTCCTTTACCAACCCAAAAGATTGCATTCACTTTCTCTTAACTGTGGGTGCCTCGACATCTTTTTTCCTGTCTAAGTCAATCACTCCTGAAGCAGGGACAGGGGTCTCATCAGGGAACAATGGAACTCCCGCTTGCAAACACAGTTGAGAAATAAGGACAACATATGGCATGGAGGTGCTAGCCTATCTTGCCTTAAGCTTCATTTGCTAAGCCACAATCTCCCCACAGTTAATGGGGACTCCAGACATGATACAAGCTATGAGAATCGCCGTCTCTAAGCTGACCTGCTATTCATCTTTAGAGGGAATGATGCGGCCATAGATGAAATCCAACCATAACTTGGCCTCGAACTTCAGATCATGGCGAGAAATTTCGCCACCCATGGAAGCCCAAAGAGGAGTGTCAACTGCAATGATGCGGGCTATCCAAGTGAATTGATTTTTTATGTCTGCAATCCTGGCCATGTACTCTGAGCCAGGGTCAATTTCATATTTCTAGAACAGATTGTTGATCGCTGCCGGAGTTAGTCCACCTCCACCCATCATACCATGACTGATGGTAGGCAGGGGACTTCATTGATTTTTCCTCTATGTTTCATACTATCCTTCCTAGCCTGGTAGGAAGCATAAAACTCTGGCACCAAGCTGGTGTAGTAGTATGGGAGAGGATTGGCGAAAGCTTGCCACTGCCTGTTCGTGAACTGAGCGGTGATATGGGAACGTCACTGCACAGTCCCGCCAAATCAAACCTCTTTTCAACCTTTATTGACCGGCCCTAGCATATGGCGTAGTGCCCTTTCATTTCGTGCACACAGAACATGATGGTTTCCCTAGAATTGGTGGGTGTTGCGGAGGCCTTATATTTACCTTTGCCTTTGGTGGTTGAGAAGGCTGGGGCCTTGCCCTTTCCGATATTCCTGGATGAAGACATTTTTCTGCAAGCATGATGTTAGTGGAAACTCCAATGCATTGAAATGAAATAACTAACACTACTCTAAAATTGAAATGAGAAGCAAAGATGAAAAATTATCATTCAAAGAATTAGCAACACTGGCGAGCCGCAGGATGGTATTCAGGGACTGCCGCTGAACTGCCAGTGAGAAACAGTAAACTGGGGCGACAAGTATTCCACCGGTGACAAAGCGATGAGTCATCGGTATCGATCCGCGAACCGCCGATGTAACACAGGATCAAAGCAGAGGCCTGAAGCCACCATTAGATCGACCGTCATTCCATCAGCATTTCGCCGGACCCGATCGACGATTAACCGGTAGTCATTGTTCCCAAGGCATTCCCATGAATTTCAATGGCACCATTTTACATGCACTTACTCACATCATACCAATACATCAACTCTACACATGAAAATGGACTAAAATGATGATTTACCCTTAATAATGGCGCTACTCAATCTATCATAGGGCAAAACATGACTTTTTAGTCCATTTGGGCTACTCAGACTTCACCCCATTTAAGTTTACACAATAATCACAAATTCCCCACACCGATTTCAGCAATAAACTTCTATCATCCCACAAATCATATATAACATCAAATATGGCATCAATCATGAAACTAATGGGGAAGAATGGCAGTAAAAAGGAGGGGAATGTATGTTAGAGCCACATGAATATGACAGAAAATTAGAGAGTCAAAGATACATTACCACTCGTGGGAGAAAGTTTGGCAGAGACTAACTGTGGAAGCTTGGTAATACTCAACAATAGAAACTCTTGAGACTTGTTTAGTAGAAAGGAAGAATTTGAGTGTAGTGAGAATATGGTGGAGAGGGTGAGGGATTTTATAGGTGAGCAGGAGAGAATGTGGTTGGTTGAGGAGGAGGTGGAAGATTAATGGTAAGTTAATTGTGTGGGAAGTGCAAAAGAGGGAGTTGTGGGAATATGAAAAGGTGGGGTGTTGGGAAGATAAAAAGGAGTGTGGGAAAGTAGTGAAAGAGGAAAAAGGGAAGCCTAAGGGAAAATGTTTTTTAGATTAGGGTGGCTCAAGCATGTATTGGGGTCAGGTGGGTCCATATTTGATTGCGATTCTGAAAATACAACTTGTACCTGTACCAGAATTACACCGACAATTCTCTTCCTTACCTTTTCATTCTTGAATTCATGCTCAGTTAACCGTCTCATAACTAGCGATTGATCGATGTTTCATGACTTGGGTCGGCATTCCACCAGCGGATCGCCACTTGGGCACCCATTACTCTGGTATTCTGGGTCGTATAGATGATTAAACGGTGGTACGCACCTTTAAATTGGCGATCCACTAGTCTAACAGTCACTCTCCCAGGTTTCTACTTACCTGTGTTAGGGCGCGGCGGTTCGCGCCTCTGGATCGGTGATTTGTTGGACTAGTGCAGTTCCTGCCTTGTTTATCTGCTTTCTCTCCTTGCTTCTCACCTCATTAATCCTAAAAAATCAAAATCAACAATGACATAAAAATAATTAAAATAAAACACTTGGGTTGCCTCCCAATGAGCACCTTAGTTAACGTCGTGGCAGACGTATTTCTCATTTAGCAATCTTTCTTTGAAGGATCATCCTCCAACTCAACCTCTTTCATCTCCACTCTGCTATCCTCATTCTCTTCATGCAACCTCTCCAATCACTTTGCATTCATCGGGATTTTAAGCTGATGGGCACACCTTAAAGGTGACCTTTTCACGTCCAACTCGGAACTCGAGCTCACCTAGCTCCACATCGACCAAAGCTCTACCCGTGGCGAGCAATGGACTCCCTAGAATGATTGGAACTTCAACATCAATTTCACAATTAAGAACCACGAAATCAGCTGGTAGAATGAATTTATCAACCCTCACCAATACATCTTCTAACACCCCCACAAGCTTCTTGATGGAGCGATCAGTCATTAGCAACCTCATTGATGTGGGTTTGGTATTCCCAAGCCCCAACTTCTTTAGAATGATGAGGAGAGATGTCTACTTACTTAAGACCATTTATGATTCCCAAGTGGGAATCACTTCATGAAGGTGCCTGTAGATTCTTTCAAGCTATACGACCAGTAGAGAGCGATAGAGAATAAAAGAGTAGAAGCGGAGAAGCTCTAATCAGAGCAAAGACTGGGTCTATTATGGGAGCATCTGCCTCCTCTCGACCCTGAGGCCGTTGCAAATATGATGTAATCAATCCAGAACCACATTCGTGGTCTGGAAGGGGGGCATCAGATTTATGCTTGCACCAAGATCGCAAAGGGCTTTCTTAAACACACACATCCCAATCGTAAAAGGGATTGTGAAAGCTCCTGGGTCCTCCTACTTTGGGGAAATATTTCTCATCATCATCTCACTACAATGGTGCATTGTCTCCCCATGGACCACATCAACCACCCTCTTCTTTTTTGAATAGATACTTCATGAATTTGGCATATCCGACATTTGAAGTAGGGCATCCACCAACGGTATATTAATGGATAATTTACTGAACATGTCAAAGAATTTTCTGAACTAATCATCCTTTTATTCTTAGCTAACCTTTTTGGATAAGGGGGTGGAGCTCTTGGTTCAAGTTCTTCATCATTTGAGGCCTTCATGCTTGCCTCTTCATCATCAACATGTGAGGACATTTCTTCATCCTTTCCCTCACCTTCATCTTCACTATTTTTACCACCACTTGGTGCTTTTGGCACCATATCAGATTCATTTTCATCATTTGATTTTGGAGCAACAACCTCCTTAGGCTTCACACTCACATCTCCAACCATTTTACCACTACTCGTAACAATGACCACGCATCGACTATCTTTCTTCGGGTTTGGCATTGTATTACTTGGGAGTGTTCCCTTTATTCAGGGGTTCAATTTAGTGGACAAGTGTCTCATTTGAGCGGACAAGTGTCTCATTTAAGCTTCCAAATGCTTAATGGAGGCTGAATGGGAACTCACCATTTGGGTGAGGTTAGACACCTTCCCTTTTAATTCCTTGACCCCGCTGTCGGTTTATTACAATTTCTTGAGGAATCTTGCTAACATCTCTTCAATTTTTGAGCTACCTACATCACTCACACCTGGATGATTTAGGGCATTCTCAGCTTTAGGAGGGAGAATATATGGGTTTGAATTTCGGTGATAGCGGTCCCCTTCTCTATTTTTCTCTCTACTGCCCCATCTTTCCTTTCTATTGGGCCATCCTTGTGCATCACAATTTCTCCAACCTTGATTCTCTTTCCTTGGGTGCCAAGGACCTTGATTAATCCCTTGAAACTCGGGTTTGAGAACCCCCTATATGATTTTCCATGTATTGGCACTCCTCATCGTATCTTGGTGGTGACGATTCTCCCTCAAATTACAATGGACCCTACATACATACAACATTTACAACTTTGGGCCTTGATCCCATCACATGTTTTGTCATTAGTTCCAGTTGTGTCATCATTTTAGCAAGATTTTCATCTCGCTCGTCATCTCTTTTTAGCAACTCAACTGCCAACGCACTAGAACCAATATCATGTGTCGATACATTAGTCTCTTTCATATGCCATGCCTGATTTGTCTTTGTCATTCTGTCCAAGAGGGCTTAGCTAATCCGTATGTCTGATTCATGATTGATCCTTCATCTGAATTATTGGCAATGGATTTGTTAATGGAGTCTAGGGCTCGGTAAAAACTTTGAAGAAGCACTCCATTCGGGAGACCATGGTTGGGGAAAAGGAAAACCTTCTTCTTGAACCTTAGCCATGCTTCATGCAATGGTTCTCCTGGCTCTTGTCTAAGGTTTGTGATATCATCCCTGAGCTGTAACATTTTTTACGGAGGGAAGAAACGATCGAAGAATGCTTCAGTCAATTCTTTCCACGATGTAATACAACCAGGAGAGAGTTCCTCCAACAACACTTTAATACCCGGAAAGTGCCTAAGACTAGACTCGGGATTTGAAACAAAAAGTAGAAGAAAATCTTAGATTTCCTTCTTAGAATGATTCGTTGGTGGGACTAATGACCCATTGGAGGTGCTCGTGGTGACAATCTGTAGAGTAGGCTGGGAGGTAATGGGTCTCAGGAAGACCATTGGTTAAAGTAATGAATCGTTGGAGATGAGTCCTCATGAGGGTGGTCATGGTCAATGAGGCAGGCACAAGTCGTGGAACGACTCATTAGTACGAGCCATGGGTCGTGGTATGATCCCGTTGGAATGTTTCCAAAAAATGGACAGTGGTAACAATGGATGGTTTCCACGAGTCGTTGGAGCTGGGTACGACTCGTGGTATCGATCATGGTAGCAGGTCTAAGACTGGAACTTGGGCTGTAGCAATGAGGGAAGTAATGACTCGTGGGAGCTTGTAATGACCCGTTGGACCAGTCGTGGTCACTGGCAGTGCAGGTTATCCAAATTTTTCATTAAGGGTATTTTCGTCATTCCTAAGCCCTAAGGTCCTAAACTACGTCATTTTAAGCTCAGTTAGCAGGGTTTTAAGGGGGATAAACCTATTCTAAGTATCCCCACTCCATGCATGCAACCTAAAGCCTTTCTTGAAGATCAAGTTTGAGTAATTTCATTAAATTCTCTCCAATTTCCTTTGGGCTTTCAAGTGGGAGTATGAATTTGATTTACCTAGGTATGTGAGGCTATGAATAAGAGTTCCTTTCACTCTCATTCTCTAAATTCTTCTCAATTCCATGGATTTTAATTCTAGATTCAAGTTTCATGATCTTATGGGGTTTATTTCAATTCTTGTGAAATTCTATATGATCTATCTATGAGTCAATTCCTTCCATGTATCAAATCATGTTTTATGATCTATGGAAAGATTTTATAACTATTTTGATTATTATTATAATTTCAACTTCTAATCAAATTATGCCCAACTACGTAAATTTCATGAAAAGTCATTTTATGGTTCCATTATGATCTTGATCTTCTTAAGACCTAAATTATGATTTATGATTTATGATATGATTTCTCTCAAGTACTCATTATGGATTTATGAATATCAAGTATATACATATTTTACAAGTATGCATGGATTTCATGACTTATGGATTTATGACTTTTGGCCGATTCGCGGGCCCTTATTCATGGCTAATCATGTATTTCAAGTGGGATCCATCATTTTACTATTTATTTGGATATGAACTTCATGAATGATTTTACGATCACGATATGAGCCCCATGTGCATGTTTTTGGGAGCAGTGTCTAGCGCCGAATAGACCCGACATTCAAAGAAAAACCCCGTGGTCTCAGAACCTCTTGCCATCGTAGGTATATGTATATATTTATTATTGGATCCCTGTGATATCACCACGCATGGACGTCCCCTTGCCTGGAAAGCCGGGGACGGTCCTGACCACTTGGACAAAATAGTGGGGCACATGTAAGGCTCTATCATGATGGTGTCGGTTAAGACGAGTTCTCCCATTGTTACTCATGATTTATGCAGGTTTATGTTTATTTTACTTTGGCTCAAGTCATGTTAATGAATCTTTTCTCCTATGATTATGATTATGACTGATTTATGAATGTTTTGAAAACCTTGAGCCCTTACGTTCTCATCATGATATATACATTATGAGCATGTTATCCTACTCTTATGACTCTTATGTATTTTAACTATCAATTTTTACTTATCTTGCATACTCAATACATTCCAAGTACTGACTTCATACTTCATGCTATATCGTCTAATGATACAAGTTCGAAGGATCATTCTCAGCCGCATCACTAGTCTTGCTTTCCCCTCGGTCCTGTCTACCCATTATTGGTGAGTCCTCATCCTTCAAGGACATTCAGTTATCTACAATTATATTCTTTTAGTTTCAGTCTTTAGTGAGTTAGTTGGGGTCTTGTCCCATCAACTCGTTAGTATGTAGAGGCTTATCAGACATAGAGTGTATTCAACTTCAGGATTGTGTTATGTATTCAGATGTTCAGATGATATTACATTTTCAGACTCCTGCTTTGTTATGTATGTTAAAATTCCTCTTAATTATGATTGTTTTTTGTTGTCATGTTCATGACATGGGTCGACTTGGAGCCTCTCGAGGTTCTTTATCCCGTGTCTCGATTCGGGCCTATGTTTGGGTCATGAAAAACTTGGTATCAGAGCATTAGATTTTGAAGCATTCTAGGGTTTCTGAAAGCTGCATTAGGTAGAGTATTTTTCATGGGTGTGAAGCGCACCGCACTTATAATGAAGAGGCTACGAGACATTTAGGAAATGTTCCCTTCTTTCATGATCTATGTCATGCGATGAAATGTCTCTCTATCCTTCTAACTCGTGCTATACGCATTTGTAGAATCATGCCTCCTCGCCGAGTCAATGGGAGAAGAAATGGGAATGGAAACGACCACGAGAATGGAAATGGAGATGGGTACCAGCAGGCTCCACCAGCCCATGAGGAGCATGTACCCGAGCAGGTAGCCCACGCAGAGTTTAGGGCTGCCATTCAGATGCTAGCTCAGGCTTTGACTGCCCAAGTAAACCAATAGGTGGTGACACATGTCCCTTAGAATAGGAATGCGGCGGCAGCGAGGGTCAGAGATTTTTCGAGGATGAACCCTCCGAAGTTCCTTAGATCAAAGGTGGACGAGGATCCACATGACTTTATTGATGAAGTGATGAAGACCACTCAGATCATGGGAGTGACCGATGAGGAGTGCGCAGACATAGCCTCATATTAGTTGAAAGGGGTCGCGCACATTTGGTTCAGGCAATGGAAGGATAGCAGGGCAGTTAGAGCGGGGACCATTGGTTGGGATGCGTTCCACACCGCATTTATGGATCGTTTCTTCCCTCGTAAGATGAGGGAGATTAAGGTAGGAGTTTGTGAACCTAAAGCAGGGTAAATGACAGTCCAGGAGTATGCTTTGGAGTTCACTCATTTTTCCAAGTATGCACTAGAGCTAGTGGCTGATCAGAGAGCTCGGGTGAGCAGGTTTGTACATGGAGTGGCGGACTACCTAGACAAGGATTGTAGGACCGCCATGCTTCATCAGGACATCAATTTTCGCCGACTGGTTTTGTTTGCTCAGCAGATGGAGGCGGTGCATCTGACAAAGAGAGAGGCCAAGAGGACCAGAACAGATGGTTACGGGTTCTCTCAGTAGAGATCAGGAGGAGGACATAACTAGTAGTATCATCGTAGGTCATTAGCTCCAGCGCCATCATCGACTAGTGCACCGTCCAGACTGCGAGGTGATCAGAGGAGCATAGCCTCAGGTTCGAGGGGCCAGAGTAGTATGCAGACATAGCGTACTTTACCGGTGTGTCGGAAGTGTGGCAAGAATCATATAGGAGAGTGCTTGATTGGGTCATATATCTATTTTAGGTGTGCTAGACCCAAGCATAAGCATCAGGAGTGTTCGTTGGCTAGACGGGGTGATGGTAGAGGTTGTACTCAAGCTACCAGCTCAGTAGAGCACCAACATGCCCAACTTAGTAGGGTGCGTCCACTAGTGTAGGTGGTGGCCAGCACAAGAATAGGTTTTATGCCCTTGCATCACGACAGGAGTAAGAGTTTTCTCCAGATGTGGTTACCGGTATGTCACGAGTATTCCACCTTGATGTATATGAATTGTTAGATCCGGGGGATACTTTATTTATTTGTGATGCCCTATGTTGCTAGTAGTTTCGTACTCAGTCCCAAAATTTTATCAAAACCCTTCTTAGTCTCTACTCTAGTCAGTGATTTGGTTATAGGTCGACGAGTATATAGAAATTTCCTTGTCACAGTCTTTCAGAAAGTCACCTCAGCAGATTTAGTAGAGCTAGCCATGATTGATTTTGATGTTATCTTCGGCATGAATTGGCTACATGCATGTTATGTCTTAGTCAATTGTAGAACCCGTGCAGTAGAGTTCAGATTTCCAGGTGAGCCATTCCTAGAGTGGAAGGGTAGTTCAGTTGTGCCTGTAGGTTGCTTCATTTCCTACCATAAGGCCAGAAAGATGATTTCTAAAGGTTTCGTGTACCATCTAGTTAGGGTTAAGGATGTTACATCTGAGACCCCGATTATCCAACTTTTATGTGCGAGTATCCAGAGGTGTTTCCAATTCCTTATGAGCTCTTATGTATTTTAACTGTTCATTTTTACTTACCTTGCATACTCAGTACATTTCAATTCATGATACAGGTCTGAGGGATCATTCTCAACTGCATCACTAGTCTTGCTTTCCCCTCAGGCCTGTCTACCCAGTATTGGTGAGTCCTCATCCTTCGAGGACATTCAGTTATCTACAGTTATGTTCTTTCAGTTTCAGTCTTTAGTGAGTTAGTTGGGGTCTTGGCCCATCAACTCGTTAGTATGTAAAGGCTTATCAGACATAGAGTGTTTTCAACTTTAGGATTGTGTTATATATTCAGATGTCAGATGTTATTACATTTTCAGACTTCCGCTTTGTTATTTATGTTAAACTTCCCATTGATTATGATGGTTTTAGTTGTCTTGTTCATTCCATGGATTGTTTAGGAGCCTCTTAGGATTCTTTGTCCCGTGTCTCGATCGGGGCCTATGTTCAGGTCGTGACACATATAGTCGCCTCTCCTGCTAGGGAGAATGGAAAGAGCCTTAACCTGATAGACTCTTGACTTATATTAGTTATGTTGAAATGCTAGCAGATCTCTAAGAAATTCCTCAAGTGGAGATTTTCATCCTCACACGGTTTTCCCCCGAAGAGCCCTTTCATCTGTAGCAAATGTGGCATTGTACTTGTGATATGGAACACGACATTCCCTACTGTTGGTGGTAGGAGAATTGCTCCTGCAATTTCGGGCATCACCGGATTATCTTCTTCATGCTCCATATTACCCTCAACTGAGCTATCCCTTGCTTGTGAGTAATGACTCATATGACTTAAGACTAATAACACAAAAAGATTAATGCCAACACTTATGATGCAAGACTAATTCAAATTAACAATCAACATAAGAAAATCAAGCGCTAGTCCCCCGCAACAACGCCATTTTTGATAACGTCCAAAATACACTCTTCGCTATAAAAGAGCGTAAATGGTCGTTGTATCAAAATAAATATACCGACGAATGTAGGGGTCGAATCTCACAGAGACTAACAAATGATATGAACAAATGTTGTTTGAAAAATTGAAATTAGTTCACACCACTCAAAAAAAAAAGCAATAAATATTTTGGGGGATACTTGATGTTAACAATATGATATAGATTCTAACTCGGCTAATTAGAATAGCAAAGTAACCAAAGTTGTTGACAATAATTAGAAGGACTAGAAGTGTGGTGTAGATGATGTTCTAATTAAACGAGGCTATGCTAGAAAATCTCATTAGTTCAAATTGTGTAAATAACTTTAGGCAGATGGGCATTTTATGTTTTTCAACCTCATAAATGCCTCTTGCCAGAGTTCTTTCAAACCACTAGATACAATTAAATCAACCCAATCAAGTTTAGATTATAGACGCACTAGTCTCTAGCTATTATCTCTTAATTAGGAGTGAGAATGTGGGTTTATCTATGTCTAATCCAACTCCACAACATTACATCCATTTCCACCATTAAATTCTCTCCGAATACTCAAATTTTCACTTTCAAGCAAAAATCAAGTAAGAAACGTAGACCTACATCTGCAACTATGGATCTTTAATTATAAATTCGAAAGAACTTAACAGATTTACACTAATTAAATAATATTGAGATGAATCTAGCAATACCCAATTTAATTAAACACTCATCATCACACACCTCTAGTTAATGATTTAGCTACTCATGATTAAGAAATTAAAAAGCATATTTAACAACAAACTCATTGATTTCAATTATAAGAGTAGCAAATCAAAGTCAACAATAAGTCTTCAACAATGATGGTACCTTGCTATAGAGGAAGAAGAAGAAAAATAAAAACTTTCTTTTACAATTTCTACCAAAAGAATTCTACTTTCTTCTTCTACAAAGAGAATATTCTCAAAAAGCAAAAAGTTAAGATTTGATAGGTACAGATTACTTCTCTCTATAATATATCTAAAAGTAGGGTACCGAAGACTCTCTTTTTTCAGTGTTGGACACATTTCCCGTGCTCAAGCATTCTGGTACTTGCGAGAGTATCGATGGTTTGCCGGTTACATTCCGCGAACCGCCGACTGTAATTGAATTCTCTTTCAGTGAATTCCAGTGTTCTTCGGCAGTTCCTTTGGTGACTCACCAGCCTCCAACCGTGCTCTGCCAATTTCTTTCTCTTTGATTTAGCACTTTCAGGTGTCAGTAGGCGAGTAAATCATTGAGTCACTGGTTGATGTCCGCAACCACCGGTTGCTTTAGTTCCCCAAGGTAGTGGTCTTCTGTGTTTGGCCAGCATTTCACCGGTCTTCTTCAGTGAAGCGCCGGTTTTCACCTGATTCCCTTCTTTTTACTCCCCTTCTTTCTATTTTCTACAAATCAGATATCTGCAAACAAAAAGGAAAAAATGGCATAAAATCCATCTAAAGGACTTGAAAACTAAGCTACAGAGCATGCTTAAGAGCTTAATGAGTTGGTAAATTACTAACTCATCAATGTGCCTGCGTGATGCCAACTTCTATCATCTTGTTTCGTCAATTCTGTTTTGCCATCCTTGCTTCTTTTAGCCATAATTAAGCCCAGATATATCACTTTAATACTTGAAAGTATCTAATCATGTGTGTTAGCTCTTTTTCACATAAATCACATAAAACACAAGAAAATACACATAATTTGTTCTCAAAACATAGCTAAGCATAGGCAAAATATGGTTAATAAACGAGTAAATACGCCCTACATCACCACTCCACACTTAAACTATTATTTTTCCTTGAGTAATCTACTACTTCCCTTCACCAATTTAATCACAAAATTCACCTTACGAACAGGTCTACTTACGCTTAGGATCATTAGACAAACGAATCAAGTTCCAAGAACTCACTCAACATGCATATAAGATCAATATTCAAAGGTCAAAGTTTGAAATCACTTAGCTTCTAGAACGAACTTAACAAGAAATATTTGGTCCAACATGAATTATATGTAGTTTAGCCATCAATATATACCAAAATCTTACCATTGTGCCCCTCACTATTAGGAGAGATGCCCTTTCACACAAGATATATAAAAATATAAACTTAGGAATGAATAAACAATTTCCACTCACTCTTTCAAAGAACTCAACATGCATGCAAAAGATGATCCATAGGCTTGCCCTTAGTGTAATACTCCACTAATATAGAACATCGAATCAAGGATCAATTAGGACTCACGATGTTTGTAATGTAGGATAAGGGACGGATAGGAGCTATTTGGCCAAAATAGTGATTAATCTCCTTAAGTACTTTAATACTTCACAACTCTTTCACTTTTTAGCACATTCTTCAATCCTCCTATTTTCTCCTTATACCTCCTTTTATTTTTCAATTTTTCAACTTAGGTGACTAGTAAGGAATTTTTTACATTAAGCTCATTCACAAATATTTTTTCTTTTCATTCATCAATTTTTTCAAACTTCCAAGCTTTTTCTTCTTTTTATTTTCCCATTAACATCACCCTCCCTGTTTAGAAAATCTCACTCTTTTCTTTTCTTCTAATTTTCACACTTTTAGCTTGTCCCTCTTTTCTCCACTTATACTCCTTTCATGAAAATTTTTCAATTAAAATGCTCTATGAGTCATTTGGATCAAATAAAAGTCAATAGCACAAATAGGGATTAGGCTTGTAATATGACTATCAAAGAAATAGGCTAAGACTCAAAATGGTTAACTAGGATAATCAATTCAAGGTAGGTTAAATTGGCATACAAATAGGCTACCAAAGGATTGTTTATATGACTTCCTAGACTCAACATCCTCATTTCATTTTGCACACACAACGGGCAAGTTCTAGACATCAATTTCAAGTATGGAGTGTGATACAATACCTCACACACACAGTGGCACAAATGTCTATCAAAATTACATAAACACATATATCCATATTGATGCATAGCATAATTAAGCCTACCTTTTGAGGCATAGGAGTCAAGTTCTAAAAGTCTAAGTATTTCTACCTTTTCATATATTTTTGAGTGAATTTCACAAAGTCTCAATGATACCTAAGTGAAGCACCTAGCATTCGTAAGGTTCAAGTTCTTGTTCTCCTAATGACTAATTTTCCATTAAGACGGTCTTCATCCATTCATCTTCGGGAAAAGTCATGACTATGACTCAAAAAAATAAATTTAAACTCTCTAATCAGTTTTAAGGGACTATTCACCGGAAAAGCACCTAAAATAAAAATTGAAGGAACCCAAACAAAAAAAAAACAAAAAATTACTACAAGTTAGCAGGATAAGTCATGAATCAAAAAAAGAAAAAAACTAGGCCCACCATGAACAATTTAGCAATGAAGGAATACATGGTTTTAATGAAGTTTACTTCTACCACACTACATTTAATCGGTAGCATTATCCTCAGTGCTATAACAATAAAGCATAAGTAAAAGAGTGAAATAAGAACTCCCTGGGCCTCTAGTCCTCATCGTTTGTGGGACGCTCTTGTAGCACTATAGGTTGGGCGTGTCGCGCCTCTCACTACATCCTTAGACTAGTTGCATCGCGCCTCTCCATATGGAGCTTTGGTTTCCACATCGTGCAGCTCCATGCCGAGTAAGGCCGGTACAACTTACAAGCCATATCTTGGTCCCTACAACTCTGTTTGTACTTTGTTACTTATTTCTTGCACACTCGAGCAAAAAAAATGACAGCTAAGTTATTTTGGGTTGCCTCCCAAGTAGTTCTTGATTAAATATCGCGCACGATGTAGATCCCTCAATTACTCAGACTTCATCAAGGTATATTTCCTCCATAACTTTCAACTCCTTAGGATTACCAAAATGGTGCTTCACCCTCTGTCCATTCACTTTGAATCTTGTTCCATCCTTGGTTTCAAGCTCTATTGCTCCATGTGAGAGCACTTGAACCACTTTGAATTGTCCTGACCACTTTGACCTTAATTTTCCTAGAAATAAGAGGAGTCTGGAATTGTATAGCAACACGTGAACTCCCTTTTATCAATATTCCTATCATGGTAAAACTTTATTCTTTCCTTGTATATTGTAGAATCTCATAAGCCATCAATCTAAATTCATCCATCTCATTGAGTTGGGTGAGTCTAAGATTCGCGGCCTCTTTCCAATTCAGATTTAACTTCTTTAGTGCCCACAGGGACTTGTGTTCTAGCTCCACAGGTAGATGACATGAATTTTCATAGACGAGCTGATATTTGTGACATATATATGGGTGTTTTGGATGTTGTGTGATATGCCCATAAAGCATCATCTAATCTCCTTGACCAGTCTATTCTGTTGGCATTAACTGTCTTGGCTGGAATTGTCTTGATTTCCCTATTTGAGACTTCCACTTTTCTACTTGTCTGTAGGTGGTAAGGTATCACTACCTTATGCTTGACTCCATATTTCTCAGGTAATCCATGAAATAACCTATTGCAAAAGTGTGATCCACCATCACTGATGATTGCCTTTGGAGCACCAAACCTAGAGAAGATTTTCCTTTGCAAGAATGCAATGACTGAATTACTCTCATTTATTGGAAATGCCACAGCTTCAGCTCATTTAGAGACATAATCGAATGCCACCAATATGTACTTCATCCCAAAGGAACATACAAATGGTCCCATAAAATCAATGCCCCACACATCAAATAATCTACCTCAAGAATAGGCGTCAGAGGTACCTCAAAAATTTGTCTCTTCACATTGCTTAAGTACTGCAGCCAAGTGTGTTAAGAAATTCTTAAATGAATCACCCACTACCGAAAAGTCATCCATAAATACCTCTATAATGTCTTCTACCATGTCTGAGAATATGTACATCATGCATCTCTGGAATGTGGCTGGCATATTGTATAACCCAAAAGGCATCCTCTTGAAGGAGAATGTACCATAAGGATAGGTAAATATTGTCTTTTCCTAATCCTCTGGTGCAATAGAGATCTGGTTGTATCCTGAGTACCATCAAGAAAACAGTAGTATGCTCTCCTTGTAAGCCTTTCTATTATTTGATCCATAAAGGGTAGTGGGAAATTATCTTTTTTGGTGCAGCTATTTAACTTTTAGTAGTCCATGCACACTCTCCATCTAGTCATTGTTCGAGTCGGTATAAGCTCATTCTTGTTATTTTGAACTACTGTCACACCTCCTTTCTTTGGCACATATTGGATCGGGCTAACCCATTGGCTATCAAATATTGGTAAACCAACCCTTCATCTAACCACTTAATAATTTCCTTCTTTACAACATCTTGCATGATTAGATTTAGCTTCCTTTGATGCTCAATGCTAGATATGCAATCTTCTATTAGCTTAATCTTATGAGTACATATGCCAGGTGGTGATCAATGTTTCCACCTGCCAATCCAATAATTTTATAGAGATAATTATTGGTACGGGGACCAAGGAATACATACCAAAGATAAGCCGGTAGTGGCTTAAGCTCCAACACCTGTGGTTCTTTTATGGGTGGCTTAGGAGGAGGGTTTGCTATGTTTTTCAAGTCAAGATCCAAATTATTAGGTGCATATGAATAGGAACCCTTTCCCACTATAGATTTTACTATTTCATCAACTCCAGCGGCTTCCCATTCGATAGTCTTCATCAATGCGGATGTTAGAGCTTCAATTGTACAACTTTCTTCTATCAAATCCATAATTGCTTCATCAATAACACCAATCATATATATTATGCCTAAATTGTTCGGCTGTTGTATGATCTTGCAGATATTGAATACTACTTCCTCATTGTTTAGCCTAAATTTTAGTTCTTCACTTTCCATGTCCACTAGTTATCTTCCTATGGCTACAAATGGATAGTCCAAAGTAATGGGTACTTAAAAGTAAACATTGCTGTCTAATATGATGAAGTCTGCTGGAAAGATAAATCTCTCCACTTTTACTAAGACATCAATAAGTATACTCACTGGCTTCTTTACCGTATGGTTTGCCATTAGTAGTTGCATTGTAGTTGGTCTGGGGGCTCCCAAGCCCATCTGCTCATATATTGCCAATGACATCAAATTTATGCTAGCTCCCAGATAACACAACACCTTGGCAAAATTCAATTCTCAAATAGTACAAGGATTGTGAAAGCTCTAGGATCCTCTATTTTCTGCACTAAGAAATATGATGCTATTGCACTGCAGTGATGAATATTATCTTCAATGTCAAAGCTTATTGTTCTCTTTTTGGTCACTAACTCCTTCATGAATTTTTGTATCTAGACATTTGCTCTAGTGCTTCAACCAATGAGACATTAGTAGATAGCTGCTTCATCATAGAAATAAACTTATGAAATTTTTCATATTCAGATTTCTTTTTAAGGCATAGGGGAAAAGGGGGAGGCGGTCTTGGAATTTGCATGTACGATGTTTGATTTTCTTTAGCCTTCCCTACCTCTACCTCATTTTCCTTAGTTTGTAAGCCTTCCTTGCTTCCACTTTCCTCTGTGATATGCATCCTAGGGAGATGCAATACATGCGTGTCGTGAGCCTCACTATGCATATCCATCGGTGCGCTGTGCGCCTTAGTGCGCTAGTAAGGCAACACATCACACTCCTCCATGCTCCCCTCCAGCAGCACATCGCGCTTCTTAATATGGTGGTCAGGCAGTGCACTTCTTCTCTCTCTTTCTTCTGTTGGGCCTGGATTATTTTCATCTATATTGGACCCTTCTCCGAGTGTCTATTTCTCAAGGGTGGTCCTACTACTTCTCGTTGCTACGAAAATGCACCAATAATTCTCAGGTATCTACTCTAACTATTTGATTGAGAAAGAATACGATTCAACCATCTTACCCATACTAGAAAGCTCTTCACGCATTTTGTTTACATTCAATTTTGTGGACTCAAGCTTTGTTAGGACCTGGATAAGTATGTCTTCTATCTTGGAATATCTAGAGTCATTGGGTGATGGTCCCCTATTTCTCTGATTTCCTTGCTCTCCGCCACCATAGCCTGCACTGTAATAGTTGTAATGATTCTGGTCTTGATTCACTTGATTGTGCCGCCAAGTGTCTGGTCTAGATATTGGGGTACAAGATTGGAAACCCTCCATGTGATAGTTAACAAAATCAGTCTCCTCTTCATAAGTGGGGTAATAGTTATCATACCTGTATGTTTCTCTTAGCATGTTAGCTGCCTCAACCTTGTTTGTGTTCATAGTAGTCAAGTGCTTGGTGATTAGTTCCATCTGAGCTTTTTCTAAGCCATGTCTTGATCATGTTCTATCTATCTCCTTTGCAACTTAGTTGACACTTCCCTTGAGTGGTTTACAAGTGCAGTCTTAGACTCGATGCCATACCAAGCTCTATTGGTCTTTGCAAACTTTTCTAGTATTGCACTGGCCTCCTTAAAAGTGTGAGCCATGATTGAACCTTCTGCCATGTTGTTAGCAATTAACTTGTTTGTAGGGCTGAGTGACCTGTAGAATATTTTCAAAAGAACTTTGTCTGGAAGCTTATGATTTGGGCATGGTTTTAATTTCTTTCTAAATCTAAGCCAAGCCTCATGTATAGCTTCCCCCATTGTCTATCTAAAATTATTTATCTCATCCCTCAGTTGAATCATTTGTGAGGGTGGGAAAAACCTCTCTAAGAAAGCTATAGTTAACTCTAATGATGGATTCATCTGAAAGATCATTTAGTCATACTATAGCTTCCCCAGTTAGGGAGAATGGAAACAACCTAATCCTAATAGCCTCCTGTGTCATCCTTGGTAGTCTGTACACATTGCATATTACATTAATGTTGATTAAGTGCTGGTTTGATTTTCTCCATTCAGTCCTTTAAATAGCCCCTTCATATTTAGCAACTGAATCATAGTATTGGTAATGTCAAATTTAGCATTAGCTGGCAGCTGGTGTGGAACTATTGCTCCGATAAAGCCAACCTCATCTAGATCAATATGCTCTCCATAGATATCATCTCTCCTGGCCTGCCAATTTTGCCGAGCCCTTTCAGCCCTTTGTAGGGCTTCAGTTCCCTGTTCTTTCGTCAATCCTTTCCACAGGGGAAGGTTGAATGGCCGGCCTTGGTCTGCCATGTCCTGTGAAGGCTCAAGGATAAAAAAAACAAAAACATAACTCATGAAAATAAAAAAAACTACAAGTCAAATTTAAACACCAATTAACTATTTCAACACCGTATTCCCTGGAAAAGGCGCTTAAATTTTGTCACGCTCAAATTATTGATCACACCCAAATTATACCTCAGAATTGAAGTATAAAGTTGTAGTTGTCAAATATAGTAACCCGACATAGGTTGGGGTCGATCCCCCAGGGAATAGGAAAGAAACAATATATTAATGATGATTAAACTAACTTGTAGTCAATATTTTAGAAGGGGGGTTGCAAATAAAAAGAATAAAATAATGCTAACAATGATTGAGTTGTGTATCAAATTATCAAGATGAAACTAGGATTGTGTTCCCCATGATTTCATAACTTAGTAGGCTTTTATTAGTAATTTATCCTGGTGAATTTTGTATAAGACTGACAATTAAGTTCACCTAATGTCTCTCAATTTACATAGATAAATTTCACTTAAATCATCTAGAATTTAAGTGTGTATATTGTTCCCTCGCCATAAGTATTGACTTAACTAGCCTTGGTTAGAGCTCAAGTTAATTTAGATGATGGTTAGTAGCCTCAAATTTCCATTGTTGTTCTCTTTTCCTAACTTCAACCTCCTTAGTTGGGCAAGTTGAGGATACAAATAGTTAAGCATTAAGATAAAAAGAATAACAATCCACCCAATTCACATACAAGAATTACTATTTTATTTTGCCTATTTTCGTTAATCTGTCATGATTTTCATAACCCTAGCTTAAGAGATTTAGCCACTAATGTTTATGAGAAGAAAAATAAAAGATGTGGAATAAATCATAATGAAATACTTATGATAATATAAAATTATTTAACAAAATCTCCAAAGATATATTGAATAACAAGAACTTGATGAATCTCCAAATACTCGACTAAGCGATTACACAAATTCATAAATTATGAATTGTGCAACACTTTAATGACTAAACTTGAATATGTTCAATTATTAATTGTCGGCCTAAGACATGTTAAGAAAAGGGTATTTATAATAGTAGATTAAGCCTTCATTGTTCCATCTTGGATTTGAATTGGGTTTTGCAGCTTTTGTTCCTAGTAGAACTGTGATTTGACTTCTGGCCATCTGGACAAGGCTATGCACTGTGATGGCCAAGGCGCCACTTAGCCTGGAGCATCACATGTCTCCTTTCTCTATCGTGCTTGCGTGTCACACAGGCCATAGCACAGGTGTGCCTGCGATGCCAACTTCTATCATACTCATTTCGTCAATCCTGTTTTGCAATCCTTACTCTTTTTAGCCACAATTAAGCCCAAATTCATCACTTTAATACCTGAAAGAATCTAATCATGTGTGTTAGATATTTTTCATATAAGTCACATAAAACACAAGAAAACACACACAATTTATTCTCTAAACATAGCTAAACAAGGGCATAATTCAGTTAATAAATGTGTAAATACATCCTACATCAAAGCCCAAGGTTGGAGTAAACTGTTCCTCCAAGGGGAACACAGGAGGAAAATGTGCAAGGATGAAATTACTCAATTCTATATCAATACTACTAGCATATCCACACCAATAAATAGCATCGTATGTGACATTAGAATTGAAATCATCCCAACTCTGATCTCTCAAGTTCAAGGTGTCCCACACACCGGTTGGAAATTATATGTTCAAAATGAATGGCCTCATTTGGATGGTCTGCCCTATGCTTTGAATATTACTCATAAGTTTGCAAATAATTTAGATTTGCAAGAACATGGTGGAGTTAAAAAACCTGGAATGACAAATTTTTACAAACTATTGTTTGTGGTTGTCCACAAAGTGATGGTTCCTCATTAGTAAAGGAGGACACAATAAACTTTCTTGACCTAAATCTTATTGAATTACTTGACTTTGAGGTTAAGATTGATATTTCCAGCATAATGTTGCAACATATGTTAAGGATCTGCAAGCAAAATAAGAAGAGACGTGCCCTAACTTATGGGTTCTAGTTGGGAGACATATTTGAACATCTTGGGTTGCCTGTCAAGATGTGGCAGACTCAGAAAACCAAAGATGTCATTGAGAAGGTGAACCAAGTAGCCATACCTTCTTTATCTGGAGGGTCCAGTATACTTGTTCAACATCTCAGATATGAACTGGCTAGAAAAGATGCTAAAATTACATAAATGCATGCTGCTAATCAAGATGTTATTGTATTGATACATGGTAAGTATGCTATTAAACAGGAAACCCTCCAAGACCAAATCACTTCCCTGTAGTCTGAACTTGATAGGAAAAAGGCAACAAATTCAGAAAGTTTACAAATCCTTCTGCTCATCTACTCCTCCATCCTAGTTACACATGCCTTTCTAGCTTAAGTTTACATAGTGATCAATGTTAAAATTTCCTTTTTATACTGATGTGAAGTCATATATCAATGAAATGGGATTATTTTGACTCTATTTTTGGTTTGGCTAAATTTATTGAAGTTAAAAATATTTCATGTCATCTAACTAATGCTTATGGGTGTATATTGATTGTAACTGTGATACTCCCAGTGGCCATGAGCTTAAAATCTCTTGGTAATTACTCAAGTTAAATTTTAGAACATGGTTCTTGTTGATGCCAAAAGGGAGAAATATTATGAAACATTTATAACCCATTCTGACCTGGTTCATTCAACATGTGTTATCTGATGCCATATTTAGATGTTTTGAAGTAGGTACAACAGAACACAAAGTATATATGTTTGTCATCATAAAAATGGAGAAATTTGTTGGCCAATGAGTATTTTGATGGTTGACAAATGACATGAAAATATAAGTGAACCATGTTAGGATAGTTGGTCCAAACATTCAGAATTTCGACTGAGATACTGCACTCTAGAAGAGGGTCTTATGTGATAAGAAGATAAGTTAGTTCGTGACGAAGTAGACTTGGAATAGAAGTCTACACTGAAGGAAGGCGTGAAGAGTCCAAGAAAAATTAAAGTTCTTGTTTCCCAAGAGCTTATGTTGAACACGAAAACATGAGAGGTGATGGTATAGATATAAAAGGATGTGTATGATGCAGATCACACACTCAAATAGAGAGAAAAGGCAGACACGTGAGGTTTCAAGAAAATTCTAGCTTACCATCTGACTACAACCTATTGCAAAGAACCAGAAGTGAAGAATGTGATTCTTAGGGATATGTTCAATAGCTTTCTTTTTTATTTCACTTGTATTAGGAGTTTGAATTAAGTTGTAATCCATTGTCTTATTAAGAATACTGTTTAGAATTCAAAGTTTGGTTATTCAAGTTAAAGATAACTTAAAGGGAATTCAATATCTGTGTTGACTATTGAATTTAGGAACCTGGGTTAGTTCTTGAGTTATCCAAATTCTAATGTTAAACAGTAGTTAATGTTCATTGTGTTAGTGAAGTTGAAAAAAATCCTAAATGGTATGGGCCGTGGTTTTGTTTTCCTTTATGAGCCGAGTATTTTCCACGTAAAATTGCTGCCTATTTTACTTTTTTGCCTGAGTTTAATGTTTTTTCAAAAAATGTTAAATTAACTTGGGTATTCGATAGGAATCAGTCTAATATAGTTAACCTCGCATTTTTATTTCATAAATTAGGGGTGGATAAGTCAACAAAGTTTGACTTGCTCTATTGACATGCCGGGATTTTGTGATACATTTATACTTATTTTTATAGAGTTTTGCATGCGTTTAAGTGCTAATTTAAGTCAATACTAATATTTATATGTTTAAAGAATCCAAAGAGTTGATGAAAGGAGGCACAAATCAAAAGAAGTCTGCAGAAAAAGAAAATATTCGGACGACAAATCCAAGAAGTGGTATGCACTTCCAACCATATTCTAAACCAGAGAAGGCCAACAATCAGTTAGCAAGGCACTCCTCAAGATACGAACCGTATATTCAAAATGCGAACCTTAAATTGAACGACAAGATCACAAAGTATCAATTTGGTGAAGCAATTTACGGAAGAGAGTACAAATCATAATTTTAATATATGATCGTAAGTTGGAATACAAAAGATATCAGATCGAGTTTTTTATTCAATTTATAGTTCAAGATATAGATCATGACTTCAATGAATGGTCTGTTCCTGCAACCTGGGCCCTTTGAATTCGTTTTGGCCTTGAGATTGGGCATATTCTTATGCCCATTTTCCATATTTTGACCCTAATTTTTGTTTTGAGTTCATAATCCTTATGAAATGCATGAATTCATGTTTTCATGTGTATTCTGAGCAAAAAAATATTTATAGATGTTTTGAGCAGGAAACCAAGGAAAAAGGACCCAAAAATGACCCGAGGTGTGAAGAAAGAAGAATTTGTGAAAGTCGGCCTGGGGCTATGACGGCGTGGCGTGCCAACCCCTATACTCCAGAGAAATATGCACCTAAGTTGGTGCTATGGATGGTGTGGGGCACTAGGTCCTAAGCTTTGGAGATGAAAATTTGACTAACACCTTGGCAATATGAGAGGCGTAGAGCCCCAAAAGCATTCCAAAATTAGGAAATTTTCCCAACATTCTGGTGCTGTGGATGGAGTGGAGCGCTAGAAGGGTTCTAAAGCTCAGAAATTCTACTAACAATCTAGAGTTGTGGATGGAGTGGGGCACTAGAGTGGTTCATAAGTTCAGAAATTTGGCTAACACCTTGGTGCTATAGCTAGAGTGGGGCTCCAGGAGCTAAATTTTAGAGGAAAATTGAGCCAAATTTGGGGCTATGGAGGGCACAGCATGCCATACTCATTCCTAGATAGATTTTGTTATTATAAAGCTAATTTCTTGAGGGAAAAAATGTCATTTAAGGGCCCACCTATAAATATAATGTCTAGGTCATTTGTCATCTATCCGATATTATTTTGTTTGATCGAAAAAAGATTGTAACGCAGCTTTGGGAGGAGAGACAAGTTCCGACTTAGGTTTCTTCATTTCATTATCGTTTTACTTTGAATGATGATGATATCTTTGTTTTTCCACTTGAACATGAGTGGCTAAACACACATTCTAGGATTTTGGCCATAGTTGATGGTAGAAGTTTGATAGACTAATTATTGCTAGTTTTGATTCTTCGTTAAATGTTGTTTATACTTACTTATTTTAATTACTTTAGACCGATCACCTTGTGAATAAATCTATTGAGTTTTGGTTGAACTTGATCTTGGGCAGGATCATATGCCCAAGTGATACTCAAATGCTTCGTTTCATCTTGTTTATCCATCGTTATTTGTACATTCTCATGTGATTTGTAGTTAAAATGTGAATTTATACTAACCAACATGATTAGTGTTGTTTTGCAGGAGCGGGGAAAAATGTAATTTTAGGAAGCTAAGATGCATGTTGGTAGAAATCGGGAATGGACCGGAGCGAGTAGTGGAAAGATCAAGGAAGCAGCAATTATAAGGGCTCCCGCGATGGAGCCGTGTCCTGTACCATCAGCGGAGGCATTACGCCTCGGTTGATTTAAATTGGCCATTTCAGTGAAGGCTCAGCGTTGCCTCCATGACACGGAGGCAATGCCACCGCGACCTGGCCGTGTACGTTGGGTATATTTATTTGGCCAAGCCCCGCGTTGCATGTTGTGGCACGATAAGGAGTAAATCTTTGAGGGACACGATTCTAGAGAGGGTCCGCGTTAGCTCCAGATGTCATGGAGCGGTGCCCGTGATGCACTCCGTAACACGTTTCTTGTTAGGGAAAATTCCCACTAGTATAAATAGCACACTTAGGTTCATTTTAATTATTCTGACTTAGTTGAGCAAGGACGTGGGTACGAGGCAGTTGAGAGGCGAAAATCCTAGGGTTCTTCTCTATCTCTTTCTCCTTTATTTCAATTGTTTGTATGATTTATACTCATTTGATGATGTTTAATCCACAAATGAGTGGCTAAATTCACTTCTTGCTGAGTTAAGAACATTTGTAGTGGAATGTAATTGTTGATCATTTTGATTTTTCATCTTTTCTTAAATGGTTGTTCTATCAATTCTTGTTCTCCTTTGCGTTAGTGTTTGGCCAATGTTTATGTATATCTAAAAAATCCGGTTTTTATCTTGGAAAGGAAAGAAATTGGAAAGTTGTGAATTGGTAGGATATGATCTCTTCTTAGTTTGGGGAAATTGAGAATTGATTTACCTTCAGAATAGAAATATATCTGAAAGTCGTATTAGTCAATTAAGGAATCGGTTTTGTATGGCTATAACATGAATTTCTTTTATCACAGAAATGGAGGTTGAAGGTTCATGATTCTTAAGTTGGGTAGAATACGAAAGTTTCTATCCATAGGCAATAATTCTTGACTAGAAATCGAAGGAAAGATTAACCGAATTGTATCGATAAGTACTTCCCTTTGCATGTTCGTTTTAGCCTCGCTTGCTCATTACTATAGTTCGAGACTCACTTTATAATTTTGTCTTGAATTAGTATAAATTAGGAAACAAACTCTCAAAATCTTCTTTAAATTGTTGTACTTGCATTTTTAAAAGTTTAGATTCTGAGTACACCCCGTAAATTCTTGACATGTAGATGGCCTGTGGCATCTTCAGTTGAGGAAGTTTTATTACCCTTTATGCTAGAAAAAGGCCCCGAGGAAATATCGGACAAAGCGCCAAGTCGGCGCATCGCAAGGCAAAATGCGACTTATAAATCGCATTCTAGGAATGCGACTTATAAATCGCATTCCACACAGATCGACTTATAAGTCCCAATTCTATAAGCCCCCAACTTGTTTATTTCATTAACTCCTTATAATTTCGAGAAAGCGAAGAAGAGCGAGAGGAGAGCATTGAGGTATTTTATAATTACATTCCAATTATGCCGTCATGCTGGGGTCCAAAATTAAGATAACCTGGATCTGAGGTATTTAAGCATGGAGCATTCCTCACAGTTGTTTAAAATTCAAGCGGCAAATCGGCGCTACCGATCTGGTAAGTGGAATTTCTCCAAATTAGTGTCCAATGTACTCCTAGCCTAAAGCCAGTATTTCTCCCTTACGGACTTTGAAATATCAAGTTTTGACGTTTTCAATAAACAAAGTTTAGGCTGTATATATATCAAAAATGATGTTTTCTTCGAGAATATTAGTGTATTTAGTTTTAATTGATGTATATGTGAATGCGGTTAGGAGAAATAGGCCAGACTCTTGGCCAAACGCCGTTAGTCGGAAAATCCGAAGCGAAGGTATGTAAGCCAGTTTCTTGACAAGTTAATGTAGCCTAGTATAATACGGTAAACTCCGTATGCATTCCTGGAGTCGAATATTGAGTTTTGTCTTGAATTCAATAAACCTATCTTGCATTATTTATCATATTCGGTCACAGCTAATAAGCCGGTGCCAAATGGCGAATGTCATTTCAGACTCGGTACTTAACCCGAGTATGCGCTAAGCAAGCATGTTTATATTAATATGACATATATTCGAATAAAAGCTAGTAAATGCATCAAGAAAGACAAATAATATCCATATACAGTACAGTCGGAATGGTATCTCGGCTACGGTATAGCCATACGGTCAGATAATATCTCGGCTACGAGTATAGCCCTACGATCGAATAAGATCTGATTCGGTATAAACAGTATGAGAATCGGTATAACACGAAAGAGTTTGAGAATAAGAAATCGGAGATAATGTTATTTCAGTTTAAACATACTTGTATATGTGATTATTGATTGTTGAGACTTGATTGTGTCGTGAGGGCACCCTTGAGCATCCTCGCCGCCCCAGGTTGGTAACTATGTCGACCCCTTTGGCGGGTGGGTATACATCACTCCAAGGAGTGGCATGCCGACTGCGGTAGGGCACGAAGATGGGATGAAGCTTTATATAAGGCTGATCGACATGCTTGATGCTGATTTACATTGTGCGCTTGCGCCCAGGAACAAATTACAGTCTGACGATTCTGATTCACAGGTTTGATGCAGAGTCCTCAGGGCTCGAGACACGATTATTTATATCAAGGGCCTGCTTGGCGGGAGCCAAGGGCCGGTAAGTGCTCGTAGTTAGTAGATAGTGGGTAACATTTTGGATGGTTTTGACCCGGGTAGGGAACATATAGATTGTTTGATTGGTTGGCACCTTCCGACATGAAATTTGGTATTGGTTCTTGCTTGTTATATATGTACTTATATGTTATATATTATATAATAGACGGCCACGTCGCCACGTGACGGTATGTTCCTGCCTTATTCACAGTACGAGAAAGTTTGATTCGAATTCTGGCCGGTTCTTACGAATCCCAGGATATTTCTTCTTTCCAAAGCTTCCAATTATATTGTTTATATTTGGATATATTCAGTTGCTTTGAATACTCGGTACTAGTGGTACGCGCCCGTTTGAATATTTGCATTACTTACTGTAGGTACTCTAAGCTTGAGTCGATCCCTCGTGATTCCTTGACTCATTGAGTCATCGGCTCTGTCATCCGGGCTAGACGGCTAGAGGTCTATTTCCTTTCTTTTGTTTACGAATGGGTAGGCCGGGGCCACTGTCTCGACTATTTTATACGGTATTCATAGAGGCTTGTAGATTGTGTATATATATATATATCTCCCACGTGGTTAGTGGTGCTGGTCGTGTGGGGCCGTGCGTTTGTTTAATTGTTTAGTATTTTTGATTTGTTATGTTGGCCGTGTGAGGCATATTCTACTAGTAGTGGTGACCTTCTTTGGTCACGTAGATGTACGGTATTCTATGTTGAGTTAGAGGTAACTAGACGGCATGGTGGCCTTGCTCGGCCCGTATAGGATTCCCTATAAGAGTAAAATTCTGGTTAGATGATGTTACAGGACACGTGGCTATAGGCCAAGTCGGCCGGAGGCTTTATTTAAAGCCGTTATATAGTATTGGTCGGGGAATATGAGATAGAGCCGGCCGGAGCACAGATGTGCCAAACTCGCTAATTTAGCACTCTAGGTCCTAATAGGGCATCGGGTGCAGTCATACCCCCAAGGCGGCGTGACAAACTTGGTATCGAGAGCGAGTCGTGTCGAGGAGTCTGCAAGCCGTTCTAAGTAGAGTCTTGTCTATGGATGTGTTGTGCACCACATGCATAGACGAGGAGGCTTCAAGGCATGATAGGATGGATTTTCTTCTCATTCTTGATCGTGCTATAGAGGCAGTGATTATGGAGTTGAGTCCCTAAAACTTATCATATTCTTTGTCTCTGAGATAAAAATGGCAAACCAGCGACACCTAACGAGGTAGAAGGTTGGATCTGACGACGGGAAGGCACGGCGAGTGCTGAAACTTCATTTAAATTGAGCCCCATACGAGGCGATATAAAGCATCATCATAGCCCTCAGTTGTCCCCTCTCACCAGGAAGTACATTTGGCAGCCTCCGACAAGCTCCTGGCCCACACACCATCAGACGAAGTTCGCAGTGCGATTTATTATGTTAGCACAAATGATGGCTACTCGGCGCCGATTAGTGCCACTTGCAGTGAGCCATTAGGTGGATCGGGTAGTTCGAGGTCGAAATTTTAGCATTAGGTCCCCCACAATTCACTAGGTCAGATCAGGCGAGAGGACCCAGTTTCTACGATCGAGATACGAAGGAATTTTTCCGAGTCATGCATGTGACCCCTACGAGTCAGTTGAGATGGCAATATTTCATTTGCGAGACATAGGTTGTATTATGGTGAGAGTTGAAAGATCTCGAGGAGAGATGTTGCCCCTCCGACTGGACCATCTTCTCGGAGGCCTTCTTGGACCTCTATTTGCCACGAAATCCGGCGAGGCCCGGATGGATCAAATTTTGCACTTGGAGCGGGGCGAGGAGCGTACGAGAATATGCCTTACAGTTTGACTCCCTTAGCCCGCTACCTCTGTCGACTTTTGTGGACACTATGCCATCCGAGTTCACGGTTCATGATGGGGCTGAATCCAGAATACATTGAGGCATGCATGACAGCTACATTACAGGAAGGTATGGACATTGACCCAGAATGCAGGCCTTTGCCAGAACTATTAGAGACGCCAAACGGCGAGCAACGGGCGGTAGAACGGGCAAATCAAGAGCAGCGCGCGAAGATAGATCGGATGAAATCTGAGAGGGAGGTTCGAGAGAGGACCCGAGGCCCTAGGTTGTCAAACAGATCCCCTAGACCCCCACCTCCACCTCAATAGCGAGCGATTTGTTCGTCGAGGCGATTAGAGTGCAGTGGCCAGTTCTCGAAAACGGTGGGCTAAATCACAACGAGGAGGTAGAGCGAGAGATTCACACCCCCACCTGCCCTATTTGCGGCCGACCTCCGGAGCTTGTAGATATGGCTCCTCCAGGATGTTATATTTGCAGGCAGGAGATGGAGTGAGATTTTACATAACAGGGAAAGATAGCCAGAGATAGCTTGAGGATAGGGGATCAGACGGGGCCGAGCTCCTAGCGACCTCGGTAGGGCATAGGCCCTCGGAGTTCGAAGCAGGTGAGGCCGAGGCAGATTAGGAGCCTCTAGCTCGGGTACAGGAGGAGACAGGACTCAAGGCATCTCCAGGATGTGAGTACTTAATTTATGATGAATATTTGTTCATGCCCTGTGCCTGTCTTGATTGATTCGGGGTCTACTTTGTCCTATGTTACCCCATTTGTAGCTCGAAAGTTTAGTGTTGCACAGAATTGTTATGACCCTTCCTCGGTAATCTACACGTTGACTCTATTATAGCTACGAGAATTTGCTCGAGGGTGTACAGTAGAGTTGCTGATCGTCGGACTACGGTAGATACAGTAGGAGCCAAAATGATTGATTTGATGCCATTATGGGTATGGATTGGTTAGTGGCCGTCCCTATGCCAATGTAGAATGTTGGTTAGGCGATTCCGTTCACACTTTTCGAGGAGCCGATGCGAGTGGAAAGGCCTTTAACTACGCCAAGGGTACGTTTATTTCCTACCTTGGTGAGAAATTAGCTGAGGATGTATTTACTGACCTAATCAGGGTTGGATGTTCGGGTGAGTCACCAGGCACTCCGAGTACATTCGAGTGGTGAATGAATTCACGATGTATTTCAGAGATGAGCTACATGGTATTCCCCGAGAAAGGAAAATAGATTTGCAATCGACTTGCTACCAGGTCCTCAGCCCTTATCAATTCCTCCGTATCGCATTGCTCCTGCGGGGACTCGAAGGGAGTTAAAGGAAGCAGTTGAAGGATCTGTTAGATAAGGCCTTTGCTCCCGGGCAGTACTTCACCGTGGGGTGCGCCGGTTCTTTTTGTGAGGAAGAAGGATGGCTTGCTCTGCATGTGCATAGATTACCGACAGGCGGAATAGGTTACAGTCAGAATAAGTATCCGCTTCCCCGAGAATAGATGATTTGTTTGATCGATTCTGAGGCCGAGATATTTCTCAAGATTGACTTACGGTCAGGATATCACTCGGGTTAATTGGGCGAAAGAGACATTCCCAAAGGACCTTCGGGGACCCGATATGGACACTTTGAATTCCTAGTTATGTCCTTTGGGTTGAAGAATGCCCCACTTAGTATTTATGGACACGATGAAGCAGCACCTTGAGACCATACACGGACACGATTACGTGATAGTATTCGTGATGATATTACGGTGTATTCTCGCTCACGGGTAGACCACCAAGCACATCTACGGACAGTGCTCAAAATTCTCAGGGACATGGAGATTAATATTCTAGTTCTCCAAAGTTTGAATTTGGCTGAACTGATAGCCTTTTGGGGCATATTGTGTCGGATCTTGGTATACGGAGTTGACACGCGAAAATGAAGCCAGTCAAAACAAGGCCTAGACCTACCACTCATGAGGTCATGGAGGTTTTCTAGGGTTAGTGGATCTTCTGAGAAGATTTGTTGAGGATTCTCCACCTGTGACGCCTGACTAGTGACGCAGAAACGTAAATTGATGGACAAAGGCATGTGGCTTGAGTTCCAAGAGTTAGAAACGAGGTTAACCTCAGCTCCGGTGTTAGCATTAAAGAAAGGTACAGAAGGTTATTCGGTTATTGCGATGCATCAAGTATTGGGTTGGGATTTGTGTGCTGACTACGGCTTTTGGTAAGAGTGATTACATATGCTTCCAGACAACTGAGGAAACACGAAAAATTATCCTACCACGACACGGAGTTAGGCTGCACAGTGATCCGCGCCTTAAAGATATGGAACATTCTTTGTATGGAGTCCATTTGGATATTTTCACAGATCATAAGAGCCACGGTATATCTTCCTCGAGAGTTGAATTTGCGACAGCGTCGCTGGTTGGAGTTATTGAAAGATTATGACGTGGACGTGCAATATAAATCAGAGAGCCAATGTATTGTGATGCCTGTTAGTAAATCAATGGGAAGTTTGGCGTATTTGTAGCCCGAGCAATGGGAGTTGGTCGAGAGAGATCGTGATTGATCCTAGCCGTTCGTGTAGCAGAAATGGAGGACAACAAAACGTAGAACACTACAGTGTCGTCATTAGTTGTAGAGGTAAAAGAGGCGGAAATATGAAGATCGACCTGGGGTCGACAAGATGACGGAATTGTGAGAAGCGCAGTTTTAGAGATAGCGAGGATGAAGTCTTTGCGATATGAGCGCACCTCCTGTGTTCCAGATATTTTAGGGCTCCATGGCGGATTATGAATGAGGTACATTACGCCCGCTATTCACCTCACCCGGTGTGGCCAAAATGTACCATGATATCAAGAGAATTCTTGGTTGCGAAGTATGAAAAGAGAAATACCCGAATTTGTAGCCCAATGTCCCTAGCACTAATAGGTAAAAGCGGAACACCGAGACCCGAGGCAGGTTAACTCAGGGACATATTTGTGCCTCTCTGGAAATGGGAAACGATGAGAACATAGTTTTGTAAACGGGATTTACCCATTGTACAGAACATAGAATAGTTATTTGGGTAATAGTTGTGATTGACAAAATGACCCGCTACTGCGATGAAAGCTACTTTCTGCCCGAGATTATATCGCGTTGTATATCAGAAATAGTTAAGATTACGGAGTGCCAATATCTATTATTTGGAAAGGGAGCTGTTTACAGCTAGATTTTAGCGATCCCATTTGAGGAAAAGATGCAGGACTGCAAATTAATTTGAGCACGGCATTCCACCCTCGGACGGATGGGCAGGCTGACCGCACTATTAAGACGCTCGAGGACATGCTACGGGCGTGTGCTAGATTTCGGTGGCAGCTGGGATGAGAATTTACCATTAATTGAATTTGCTTATAATAGCAGCTATCACTCAGCTATCCAGAGATGGCGCCACTTTGAAGCATTATATGGCGTACGCATTCACGTATTCGGAATGCCCTTTCGGCCGTTTTCCAATAAGCCAAAGTTTAGAATTTGTATATATATCAAAAGTGATGTTTTCTTCCAGAATATTAGTGTACTTAGTTTTAATTGATGTATATGTGAATGCGGTTAGGAGAAATAGGTTGGGTGCGGCCAAGCTTTGCCGTTAGTTGGAAAATCCAAAGCGGAGAAAGGTATGTAAGCCGATTTCTTCGGCAAGTTAGTACTCTAGCCTAGCATAATTCAGTGAACTCCGTAATAGAATTCCCTTGATCGAATATTGAGTTTTGTGCGAATTTAATAAACCTAAGCGTTGTTATATCATATTTCGGTCAAGCTAGTAAACGGTGCCAAATGGCCGAGATATCATTTCGAGACTCGGTATAGCCCGGTATGCGCTTAACAAGCATGTTTATAATATGACATATATTCGAGAAAAAAAGCTAGTAAAGTAAATCGAGCCAGACAGATAGTATCCAGTCTGATGCAGTCGAGATAGTATACAAAAACTCACAGTATAGCCATATAATTAGATAATATCTCAAGCTACAGTATAGCCATCTGATTAGATAAGATCCAAATTCCAGTATCAGCAGTATGAGAATCGGTATAACACAGAAAGAGTTCGAATAAGAAATCGAGAACTACGAGGATAGTATTTTCGGTTTAAACATACTTGCTATGCGTTATTGAGTGTTGAGACTTGATTATGTAATGAGGAGCTTGCCTTAGCGTCTCGCCTTACAGTTTTGTGCTTCATGTCGACTCAGAGTGGTGAGTATACGTCACTCTAAGGAGTGGCATGCCGTCAGCGATAGGGCGAAGATGAGATGACTTTTCCCGGCTATAAAGCGATCAACATAGCGTGCAGTGTACCACTACATTGTCTGCTGCCGGGAAACGAATTACGAATACGAGCGATTCTGATTACAGTTTACAGTATGAGTCCCCTCAGGGCTCGGAACCACGATTATTTATATCGAGCCATAGCCGGCGGAGACCGGGGGGCCGGTAGAGGTGCTCGTAGTTGTAGTAGATAAGTGGAGTGACTTATTTTTGGATGGTTTGACTTAGGGTAGGGAGGCATATGGGTGTTTGATTGGTTGGCACCTTCCGGCTTAAGGGGCTGGTATTTGTTCTTTCTTGTTATATATGTACTTATATATTTATATATTAGCTAATAGACGGTAGATCTCCACGTCGACGGTATGTTCTGCTTATTCACGATACGGGGAAAGTTTGATTCGGATTACGCGGTTCTTACAATCCAGGATATTTCCTGCTTTTTCCAAAGCTTCAATTATTGTTATATTTAGATGTATTCAAGTGCTTTGCATACTCGGGGCACTAGTATGCCGCGCCCGTTTGGAAGCCCATTGCATTACTAGCAGCCAGTACTCACAGACGAGGCGATCCCTCGTGATTCCGGCCGGCTCATTGAGTCATCGGCTCACGTCATCGGAGCTAGGCAGACTAGAGGTCTATTTCCTTTCTTTTGTTGTACGAATTGGGTAGGTGAAGTCCTGTCCCGACTATCTTATCAGTATTATAGAGCTTGCGTGTTGTGTGTATATATATATATCTCCTGTGGTTAGTGGTGCTAGTCGTGTGGGAGTAGTGCGTTTTGTTTAATTGTTTAGTACTGTTGATTGTGTTGGCCGTGTGGGGCCATATTCGATAGTAGTGGTGACCTTGCCGATCGCGTAGATGTACAATATTCATTATTTGATTACGGGTAACTAGACGGCATGTTGTAAGCCAGCTCGCATAGGACTCCTATAAGAGTAAGATTACAGTTGGGCGATATTACGAGACAGTGGTATAGTTCCAGTCGGCCGGAGGAGCTGTATTTACGGTAGTTATATAGCCCGTTGATTCCGAAATACGAGATAGAGCCAGCCGGGCACCGAATAATGCTTAGGCTACTAGTTTAGCATTCCCGAGTCCTAATAGGGCACCGGGTGCCGGTCACCAACCCCCATGGCCCCGGGCGTGACAAGTTCATTAACACTTAAGTCGATTATTACCTTGGATTTCGGTCCCATTAAGGATCAATACTTAGCTTACTTTAGCCATTTTACTACTTGTTCGACCACGTGCACTTGCGTGTAGTTGCGAAACCCACCGAACAAGTTTTTGGCACCAGTCAGGGGGCCCGGCAATTAGTAAAATTATTTCTCTTAGTGTTAGTCTACAATTTCTTATTAGTCTTTGACAACTTGATCTTAGCACATCTTTGCGAATGTGAATTACATTGAACTACGGCAAGAGATAAGGAGAGTAGTGGATTCATACTTAGAGCTGGAAAGACAATTCCATTATCAAAGAAAGCTCACAGAAAAAGCCGGTTGCTCGGAACGGACAATCTGGAGCAACCACGAGAATCCCACCACTTATGAGGTAGTGTTAGTGCCCGAGGAAATGGCAGCTAGGCGATTCGCGAAATGGCAATCCCACACGCTAACAATGTTACATCAAGCATTCACAAACCTGGGCAGGAGGGAGGTTCGAGTGAAGCGGAATATGGTGCAATTTTTGCACACTAGCGGAGCAATTCTGAAGTCTCCCTCACGAGGATCCACACAACAACTCTCTCCAAAATATTTTGGAGATAAGTGACACTACATCCCATTGAGTGTCATCCGATTACGTAAGGCTTACATTGTTCCCATTTTCACTTTTGGGAGAAGAAAGAGGTGGTTAAGGCCCGAGCCACGTGTAATTCCATCACCACTTGGGATGATCTTGCAAGAAAAATTTTGATACGATTCTTTCCATCGTAAACTGACAAGACATAGAAGTCGATTCTAAGTTTTAAACAAGAGAGGACAATCTGTTTCAGGAAGATTCAAATCCATGTTACGGGATTGTCCTCGCCGTAGCGAGTCCAATGATGTGTTGGTGCATACTCATAGAGGGTTTGGAACCCCACACAAAAGTTTACTGGGCTTCGGCTAGGGGACAAGCATTAAAACTGAGAATATTTATGCTTTGTTAAATCATATTTCGTAGGGAAATCCAGTGGAATGCGGACTCTTAGAGGAGGAACAAGGAGAAAGCGGCGAGTCTGAGGTGGATGGTTTTACCACTATAGTGTACCGCACTCGAGATCGTTGCGTTAGAGAATCAACTCAACACCCACTTCAGCAATATGAGCTTCAAGATCAACCTCAAACTGATTAATGTAGTGCGGCGAGATTTGGTATAGAAGTATGCGGTAGTAATGAACACTTTCAGTGAGCGTTGTGGTGCAAATCCTGAATCAGTGAACTTTGTTAGTAATGTACAAGAAATAATCACCAACGATATGCGCTTGTAACTACAAGTCTAATTGGAGGAATCATCCGGAGTTTCTCCTGGGGTAGTAACAGCCATCAAGGGCAGAGTTCAAGTTGGGGACGCGAGAGAGAAATCCAAGGAGAGCGTAGAACTACTCCAGTCTCAATAAACAACAATGCACCTCCTCCTTTGCCAACTGACATTGAGGAAATGTTCAACACAATGATAGCTAACCAAGATCAATTGCAGGTTGACTATGTGAGGTGGCAGCTGATTTGAAACAATCAGTTAGCTACAAAGGCGTTGGAGTACCAGTTTGGGCAACTAGCTGGAGCTCAAAACTTCGGAGGCCGAGAGGAGGACTCTGGCGAGTGACAAGCGACCCGAATCCCAAGCAAGTAAATGCGATGACCACAAGGAGTGGGTTACAACTCATGGAGGTGGAACCCAGGAAAGACCCACACCTCGGCAGTCAGGAGGCCGGTGGAGGAAGAGAGGGAACACGATGATGAGAGGGGGAAGAAGAAGGAAGGCGGGTGAGAAAGACCACCACCCTAGGTTCCCTCAAGATTAAAGAAACACAGGAGAGAGCGTGTTTCAAAAAGTTCATGGAGGTGCTCAAATAGGTACACATTAATTTACCTCTTGTTGATGTTTTGCAGGTAGTGCCGAAGTATGCAAAGTATATCAAGGACATCGTGGCGAAAAGCAGATTGATAGATTATGCTACGGTGGCGCTTACCGGAGTGCACTTCCGGATACGAGACGGAGTTGCCCACAAGCTCAAGGACCACAGGAGCTTTACAATTCAAATTACAATTAGGCAAAGTATCCGAGCTCGCGGATTATGCGATTTGGGAGAGACCATTAACTTGATGCCATTTATCGGTATTCAAGAAGTTGGGGCTGGGCGGTCCTAGAACAACTGATCTTGCGGTTAAGCGAGATCATTCTTTAGCGAGACCCGAGATGGAATTGTGGAGGGCGTCTTTGGTGCAAGTGGGCTCCACTTATCTTCTGGTAGATTTTGTTGTGCTCGATTTTGAGCGGATGCGGAAGTCCCATTTATTTTGGGACGTCCTTTCTTAACAACCAGAAAGCGTTGATTGATGTAGGCTGAGGGAAGTTAACCATGCGGGCGCATGAAAAGATGTAGGTATTTGATGTATATAAGTCCATGAAGCTTCCGGCCATACATGAGGAGCTTTTAACAATCAGTAATGCTTGATCAAGCGAGAAATTCTTGATTGTTGAATCTCGGAGATCCATTGGAAAGAGCATTGATGAGCTCCGATCATTTCGGAGATAAAGATACTTATGAGATGGTGCAAATCTTTGAATGAACCACAAAGGTATCCCGAAGAAAGGACTTTCGGCCTGTAATGAATCCCTAGAACCATTGCAGAAACCATCTATTGAGGAAGCACCAAAGATGGAATTGAAAACATTGCCTCCTCATTTAAAATGTGTCTTTTTGGGGGAAGATGATACTTTTCCAGTCATCATCTCCATAAGGTAACTGATGGAGCACGGGAAGGAAGTATTGGGGGTCCTCCAGAAGAAGGAAGAAACGATGGGGCACGGCCAAATATAGTGTCGGGGTATCAATCCGGCTTTTTGCACACACGAGAATTTTAATGGAGACAGGAGCAAAGCCAACTGTTCAGCCTCGGTGAGTTGAATCCGATGATGAAGGGCGTGGTTAGGAAAGAAGTAATTAAGTGGCTTGATGCGAGGTGTGAGTACATCTTTATTCGGACGGCGAATGGGTCAGCCCGTTTAGTGTGTCCCGAAGAAGGGAGGGATGACCGTGGTCACCAATGAAAAAATGAGCTGATCCCCACACGAACCGTCACAGGTTGGCGGATTTGCATGGACTACAGAAAGCTCAATGAAGCCACAAGGAAGATCACTATCCTATCCCAGTTCATTGATCGGATATTAGACAGTGTTTGGACAAGAATATTATTGTTTCCCTTGTTAGATATTCTGGTTATAACCAAATAGCCATAGCTTTGAGACCGGGGGAAGACTACTTCCACATGTCCTTATGGGACATATGCTTTTAGGTGGATGCCATTTGGTTTATATAATGCACCCGCCACATTCCAAAAATGCATGATAGCGATCTTTCAAGACATGGTGGAGGATTTTGTCAAGGTATTTATGGATGATTTTTCTATTTTGATAATTCATTTTGCTACTTGTTTGTAGAATCTTGACAGGGTGCTAGCTCACTGTGAAGAATCCAAAACATATACTCAAATGAGAAATGTCATTTCTTAGTCAAGGAGGGTATCGTCCTTGGCCATAAAAGTGTGTCTTACAGAGGTTGGAGGTGATCGTGCTAAGATGGTTATTATTCTACCTGTGTGTCGGTGAAGGGTGTTGCGGTTTTCTCGGGCATGCAGGGTTCTATAGACAGTTTCATCAAAAACTACTCCAAAATTTCACGTAGACCATTATGCGGATTGCTAGAAAAGGGTGAAGTTTGAGTTTGATGATGAGTGTGTCAAAGCATTCGAGGTTAGGCCGAGAGAATTGATAGAAACACCTATCATATTTCTCCGGATTGGGAACAACAATTTGAACGTGTGATGCAAGCGATGTGGATGCTGGGAGGCATGTGGGGCAGTGGAGGAATGGAATCTTTCATTCTATTCATTATGCAAGCAAAACAAAGACACTTTGCCCAAAGTAATTACAGTCACGAAAAGGAGATGCTAGCAATTGTGTTTGCATTTGATAAATTGAGTCCCTCTTTTGGTGGGTTCGAGAGTAGTGGTGTATACCGATCATGCAGCGGTCGGTATCTGTTTAACAAGAAGGATACAAAGCCGGGTTGATCAGATGGATCTTATTGTTACAGAGTTCGACCCTAGAAATTAGGACGAAGGAGCGAGAATCAAGTGAGCGAGATCACCTATCGCGATTGGAAAGCTTCGGTCGCATGTGAAGGAAGGTGACAACATCAAGAGGATTTCTCGGATGAGCAGCTCTTGGCAATAGGGAAGCGAGATCCCCTAGTATGCAGACATAGTGAATTTGCTAGTGAGTGGAGTCTATCCACTTAGGAGGCTACGGCTCGGCGGAAAAAAGTTGAGAGATAATTGCCGTTTTATTTAAGGATGAGCCGTACTTGTTTTAAACTCAGGGTTGGATCAGGTTATGAAGATGCCTCCCGGAGAGCCAGATTGCAGAGGTTTTGAGGAGTTGTCCTCTTCATTGTATGTGGAGAATCACGAGAGGCAAGCGGACGGTGCACCCAGGTGCTACGGTCGGGTTTCTTTTGGCCTACATTGTTCGAGAGACTCTATGGCATACGTCTAAGTAATGCGATAGATGTCAAAGAACATGCACAATTGGTAGGAGGCAAGAGATGCCGCTGCAGCATATACTAGAAGTGGAGATCTTTGATGTATGTGGCATAGATTTCATGGGCCCATTCCCATAGTCGTTTGGTAATCATTACATCTTGGTGGCGTTGATTATGTATCTAAGTGGAGTTGAAGCAATAGCTTGCCCAGGGAATGACAACAAGGTGGTAATAAAATTTAATGAAAAAACACATTTCACCGGGTTAAGGACACCCGAGCCATTATCGATGAAGGGGCTCATTTGTCAATGCAAGTTTCCAGAAGTTGCTAGCTAAGTATAGGGTGCGCCACAAGGTGGCAACAACATATCATCCCCAAACTAGTGGGCAAGTGGAGGTGTCGAAAGAGAGAGTGAAGCGAGATTCTCCAGAAAACATTGAATGCACAACGTAGCGATTGGTCAAGTAAACTTGACGATGCGTTGTGGGCATATAAAGCGCTTACAAGACACCAATTGGAGCTTCTCCATACCGGTTGGTCTATGGAAAAACGTGTCATGTTTGCCGGTGGAGCTAGAACACCGAGCTTTTTGGGGTGTGAGGAAATTAAATATGGACTTAGAGCTAGCGGGCAAAAGAGGCTGATGCAACTCCAGCAAAACTTGATGAGTTTCGTTGGCATGCCCCATGAAAGTGCAGTGCTACAAAGAAAGCAAAGAGGTGACACGATAAGCATATGGTGCATACGTATTTTTGATCGGGCGAGAAAGTGTTGATTTTCAATTCAAGATTGAAACTCTTCCCAGGTAAATTGCGCTCCAAATGGTCAGGGTCGTTGAGGTAGTGAGAATGACCCGCGGGGGCAATAGAGTTATGGAAAGAAGATCGAAGTGCCGCTTTCTTGGTCAATGGGCAACGTTATGGCTATTCTTTTGGTGAGGGCGTTATTCGGAAGACGTCCGTCCTCCTAGAGATGATTGAGCTTCAATGACGTCGACTCGCGACGGTAAACCAGGCGCGCGCGGGAGGCAGCACGGCGAAATTGTTGTAATAGATGGTAGAATTAGTTAAAAAAATATATATATAAATATAAAAAATAAAAAAAAAAAAAAAAATTGTGATTTGTGTTTTGAAACCTGCTGAATTCTAACCAATTTCTTGTTGTGAGATGAATTTCAAGGTGGAACGGGGCAAAAAAAAATGCAAAGGATCGCAAAGGAAAAAACGGTTAGAAAAAAAATAGAAAGTGGCAAGACGATGAGCCTACGCGATGGCTCCGTGTCACGGAGGAACTCCACGATTACCCTCCGTGACACATTGAAGGTATTCTGGTACCAAAATTCTAGAACACCTACGCGATGGCTCCGTGTCCAGGAGGAGTGCTCAGCGTTACCTCAAGTGACACGTTGGAGGTGTAATGCGCGTCGGGTCACATGGTCTGCCCGAGTAACCCACGCGAAAAACCTCCTTTAAACCCTGAAATCCCCTCATTTTCCCCATTTCCCACTCTCTCTGCGACAAACCCCTAAATTCCCTCCTTCCCCAACGTGACACGGACCTAGGATCGAAATTTCTTCAACTTTTCTTCGATTTCATCGGATTAAAGGTATGTTCTTGAACTTAACCTCAATTTGTGCTTAAATTTTCAATTTTGAGCATGTGAGATGGTAAACCTTGCCCTAACTGTAAATTAAGCTTGAATTCACTTAAGCTATTGTTGATTGATGTTCGTAGTATTGTCGTGATTATGCGAAAATCATTGAATGCATGTTAGATTGAATTTTGCGAAATTGGTAGCTAGGGTTGGAATTTGAATAGGAAGAAACTAAATGTGGTTAAAATGTAAAAATTTTGGGTTGTGCATGTTGGGTGAGGTGACTTATGTTGTGAATATAGATAAATAGGCTAAATAAACAAGGGATTTTCGGGAAAATGAAATTGGTGAATTGCATAGGTTGTTGTTGAGAAAACATTTTTGAGTAAGTGCTATGTGATGTAGTGGAATCGTGGTGATATTGTGATTAGGCGTATGATGCAAGTAGTACATAGTACTTATTCCATCGACTTATCGAGATACGCGCGGTATGTTGATTGATAAAAATTGGGAAAGCTTGATTGTCTTGCCGAATTGTTTAATTATGGCTAAAGACTAAGTGTGGGGTGACTATCAACCCAACCTTAGTCGAAGCTAATTTTGACTTGAATAACATTGGGACTGTCTCTTTGATTTAGCCGGAACGATGTCAGTGGAAACAAGACAAAGGAAAGGGCGCATCCACGTAATTGCTTAGGTAGAAAAATTAGGCCAGGAGACGGCCGGTTCAATGACACCCGGCCGGTTCCACCGCATTAATGTCGTCAATACGGAACCGATGGGTAGTAGCCGAAGGGAAGAAATGGGTACGCAAAAGCACAAAGAAACTAAATACTTCCCGGAGAGCACATTGCAAAGGGAAGTTTGTTGGCACGAATTCCCAGGATTGTACACCGGATTGACTCTTTACTGTTTGAACTTCATATTCGAAGAGCCCAAGGAGTGCAATCTCCATGGTCGGGAGTTCTCGCCAACTAGAACCCGACCTCTCATGAAATCCACCGTCCAAGATAAGGGCGAGGTTGTCACACTTTTGAGCCCCGTCACTGAATGCCATCTTGAGGGCGCGGGACACGAGCCCATGTACTTTCCCGATGTTGAATATAACTCCACCTTATGCGGATATCGAGGCACTCACGTGTGAGCCCGTTCGCGACGCGGTGGAGCGAGGCACAAGGAAGGGGGCTACCATCAGACCTTGCCTTACTCTCAAATGAGCAGGCGACGATTTGGCTTAAAATTGTGTGTGTTCTGCGTCCACGAGGGTGCACATGACAGATGTCACCGGGATCGAAGTAATGCTGCAGTTTATGCTAATGAAAAGGCTTTGAGATAAATGTTAGGACGGTGATCATCTCCGCCATGAAGAGGGCCCCGAATCCATCAAGAGACACAGTACGGGTTTGGTGGGTTGCTCGCACGTTCTAAGGGACATGATATCGAGGAAGAAGACTACTGGACTACATCCCATAAAAGGATAAGGCGTGCCTTGGACGTCACCAAAACCAAGGCACCCGACACTACTCACGGTCCGGTTCTCACACATAAGCCAGAGCGACATGCTGGGATGATCGGTATATGGCCTACATGTTCGGGATGCGAGATGTTGCGGTTGTGCGCAGGCGGGAGACGGCAACGAGAGATGAGCTATGGCGGCTCGACTTGGATTACCCCTTCGGCAAAAATGCTCGGGCTCTATGCCGAGTGGGGGCCAGCTTTTTATGGGCACATGTAGATGATGTCCCCGATGAGAACACGCCGTAGGGACTCGAATGTGGGTCGGATAAAGACGGCCAGGGCGATTGGATACTGAGGCGAGCAACGACACACGATGAAGAAATTGAATACTTCGATTGAGCGGTGAGTTTCACCACCTACTTTTGTGCTATGTTGAATTATGTGAACATTGGGGACAATGTTTGGTTTAAGTGTGGCGTGGGAGTAGTTGGGGTGCCCGATTGTTTTGTTGTTGTTATGTTCATGTCTTGTGTTGTTGTGCACAGTGAAAATGTGACCACTGTGATTACGTGCGTATGTTTTGTGTGTAGTCGGTGTTGTAATGAATGGTAAGCTGTTGTGTGTTGTGTTGAGTTGTAGTTAAGTACAAGTTTTGTGCTCCAAGCTCTTTTGTTTCTATGAAAGTTCTCCAAATATTTTAAAATTTTGTTGATTATTTTATGATTGGGTTTCTCGCGTTTGTTTTTCCGGTGCTTTTACCGAGAATAGTCCTATTGAACTGAAGTTGTAAATAGTGATCGTTCCCTATGATGGATGGATAGCTGACCGTCTTAAGGGAAATGTAGTCGATAGGAGTAGTTTTTTTCTTTCTTTTGTTTGTTTCCCAAACGTTTCGCTACTTCATGGTTCGGAATTCTTGTTGCGTATTGTACATGATATTTAAGATGCAAAGGTGATTCGTATGAAGGCATGCAACTGTGTAAACATGTTGAGATACCTAGGTTATAGAGTTCGATTCGGTGTGATTGATGCTTAATGTTGAATTCTTGTAATTAGCTGATTGAAGAGTCCGTGAATATGTCTTGAGTTGAGCATGTGCAATGAGTGTGAGGTGAGTTTCGATTATTCCATGCTATTGTGAAGTGTCTGTCTAGAACTTGCACGGTGTGTGTACGAAAGCGAAATGAAGGAGGTGTATTGTAGAAAGGATGTAGGCATTTCTTTGATTTAACCGAATGTTTTCCATTATCATACCTACAGCAGATACATCCTAGTTATCCACGTTGAGCCTTTAGCCTATATTTTTCTTTCGTCAAAAGGTACAAGCCGAGCTTAACCCCTTCTTTTATTATACGTGAATTTGATCCAAACCTCTTAAGCGCTCAAGAAAAATAATTTTCCCACAGTGTCAAGGAGTGAAAAGTGTGAAAAAGAAAGGGAAAAGCTGAAGTGGTGAAAGTAAGAAAGAAAAGGTCGAAGGTGCACTTCTAGCTGAAAATTAATAAAATAAAATTTTATAACTAATCTTTGCTATTAAGTCGAGTGTGCTTAAGAAATGGGAACAAAAATAAAGAAAGACTTCAAGAATGGGAGGATGAAGGAAGAAACAATGCCCATAATGATGGTGGGATGTATTGAAAACGCTTAAGGAAGCTAGTTGCTATTATTAGTTGTAGTATTTACTAGTTCCTTAGACATTACAACCGTTAAGTCCTACGTGATCTTACATCACATATCCTTATATTAATTAGTAATACACTAAGAGCAAGCCTATGATTCATGACATGATGCATGTGAATTCTTTGAGAGAGAGCGAAATCGTTTCCTTATACCCCCTACATGTAATGCTTTGGAAATCATATGATTGAAAGGAGGAAATTCTCTTGTGTGTGAGGGAGCAGCGTGGGCCATAAGTGCACAGAGTCGTGCAAATAATATAGTGGCTCTTTTAAGGAACTAGGAATGTCGAACCCACGGGGCGGACCTATTCCTCTAACTACCCATTTCTAGTGTAATCTTAAATATCTAAAGTGTTGGTGATAGACATTTTTGTTTGGAGAATAATTAAGTCTAAGTTTGGGTCAACGAAATATTCTGAAAGTGCTCTAGGAGCAACATAGGGTTAAAACCGATTAATCATGCGATACTACGATTTGCAATGGAATAGAAGGGGACTATCAATTGTTATTTCACATAACTGGAATTGCATGTTCATGGTCTTTCGAGCCTCTAAACACGGCAATCTAGCCTCCCTTTGCATCATTGTGAGGCGGGAGTTTAATTTTTCTAGTCGCCCCGGGCAATCAATTATGTTGTAGTTTTACGGGAAACGATTAGGGACTTTCGATACGTCTAACCACCGCTCCAACTTAGCCACACAACTACTTCTTGGTGGTGATGTGACATCCCAAGTTGGTCTTTCATAACTTAGTGTGTCAACCAAGCAAGGTGTTAGGTATATTTCTATCCAAACACGGAACCTCTCCCGAGATTACTTCATGCTCCCCACATTCTCATGTCGACTGGGTAATGCCTTCTCAAGCTATTTCCCAAGCTAACAAATATGCTTTTATGGTGATCAATCAAGAAAACAACCAACAAAAAACAACTCAACACAGCACAAAACAAGCAAGTCTAATAACTCCATTTCCAAAACAATATCATAGAATTACAATCATAATTCATGTCTTCAACCCTAGAGGAAGGGTTCTTGCCATTCATGTTAGTAAAACTAACGTTAATCTACTCTAATCTACTATTAATCTACTCCCTAACTACATACTTACATGAGATTGGTAGATGAGAAGGGGAATTTGATAAACCCTAGATGAGTTCTCCCAACTTCTCCCTTCACTCCTATGCGGTTTTTCTGAATAAAATCGTGACCAAATGAAATAAGAGCTAAGGGTCCTATTTATAGTAAATGGAGAACGTGCATAATTTGGCTGTCGTGGAACGGCTCCGTGTCACGGAGTGTATCGCGAGCCTTTGCCTCCGTGACACGGAGGCATCGTAACTTCCTTTGGAAATCAACGAAAAATCGGCTTCGGCGAGAACCTTGCGCGATGGCGTGGCACGCTGCTTGGGCAGCGGCGTCACACCCTCTTGGTCGCTTGGACCCCTCATGCCGTGGCACGTTGCCGTGTGGCGCGCAGACTCTTCGGCGCGGCCACCACCATGGGGCATTCACCAGCTTTTGAGTGAATATTTGGCTCTCTTTGCAGCGGTCCAGCATGTTATTCAAAGTCTCAACACAACTTTGTGTCAACAGATGAGCTCCTCAAAGTCATCAAAAACCTACAAAACAAAGGCTAATCATGTTGGTTAGCACATATCTTCTTTTATATAAGAATCACGTAGAAAATGTATCAAATAGCTTAGACAACCGCGACTAATTTAAGCTATAAGCGTATCCACGGGACCTATATTATTTCCTTGATCACAACCTTCCCCACACTTAAAGCCTTGTTCGTCCTCGAACAACCCTTTATATCTCATATGGAGAATTTCCACATAACTAATTTAGCAAGTTAATTCAAGCAACGTATAATGATTACGTAAGATACAAGTTAAAAATAGGACATGCTATGAAATACAACTATGTTAAGACTTCTTAACCTCAAGAATCGACTCTCAATCATAGCAAACTCATGCAAATCAAGCGATTAAGAAATCCCACATGAATTTTATCCTTTATTAAACATGTGCCCTCACGGAAAGAGAGTTACCCCATCGCACGCAAAAATAATTTTTACATCACAACATGTGTGGGTATATAAAAATTACACTCACTCTCACAAAGAATTCACATGCTTCATGTCATGACCCATAAGCTTGCCCTTAGTGTTTTACTCCACTAATTTGAGGATGTATGAATGTGAATCAATTAGGACTTTGTAGGTTGTAACGTAACTCAGGTACGGTAGGTACTATTATGACGGTAATAGTGACTATCTTTCCTAAGCGCTTTTAAATCATCACGCCCTCATGGCGAACTTCCCTTCCCTTACTTCACCTTTTTATCCTTGATGGTTTTCTTTTTTTCTCTTTTGTTTCCCCTTTTTTAGGCACTTTTGACTTGTCGGTAAGGAGCTCTATGAATAATTTCATTACTTTGTTTCTTACTCCTTACATTAATCAACCATTTTCACACAAGTGCACCTTTGACCTTTTCTCAACTTCTACAACTTGCTACTTTTCATTTCTTTTCATTCTCCTCACTCCTTGACTCTTTCAGATTTTTCTTCTTCAAGCGCTTCGCTTTAAGGTCAAATTCAAGGTTAATGAAAGATGCAGTTAAACTTATGTTGCAGCTATCCAAAGAATAGGCTCAAGGCTTTCAGCCCAGACTAACTAGGATTAATTTTTCAAGGTAGGTAAAATGAGGGATAAAAAGTAGGTTCATGCAAAGACATGCCTAAATCATCTCCTACAATACACATCACTTTGTTTCGCTTCATACACACACCCGAGGCAAGTTAAGACAATCCACAATAGCATAGAGTACTCAAAACCTTACACTTTATTTGCACGTACTCAATTCAAGACACATTCGGCGAGACTCTTACTCGGCTAATCACAAGAATTCAAAATTAAGCTTCAATTATATTGAGTCAAATTCAAGAGCCTAAGTGTCTCAAACAAAGTTATATTTTCATGCTTCAATACTGAACCTACTTGCATCTTACAATCATATATAGCACATACAAGAACATCAAGCATCCATTAGCTATGGTTTCAAAAACCGACATCTATCGACTAATTTTCCTCAAGACGGTCGTCATCCATCCATCGTCGGAAACGAGTCATATGACTAAAACATTACGTACAGACAAAGAAAAATAACAATAAAAATTTTATTCTTCGGTTGAAGACTAGTCGGAAAAAGAGCGAAAAGAAAACCAACGGGTGATGAATTCATGCTTGACTCACAAAGATTTTTCAAAATTTTCTCATTTTCCCAACAAGCATTACATTCACCTGACAATTTTGTTAAGCACAAAAATTTTGAAATTTCTGAAATTTCCCTCACCCCACACTTAAATCAGTGCTATGTCCCATTGGCATCAAATTAACATTTCAAGAGGGCGAGAAATACTCCCCGAGGCACAGTAGGCCCGGCTAATGCATGTTTTCCACAAATTTCACGCGGCGGGTAGTCGACCCCACACTTTTCCTTTTCCATGCTTCCTAGCTTCCTCCTGCGGGGTACTGGGCGCCACCCTCCAGCACATGCCTAACCACCAAAAACACAAGCAAACAAATTAAAATAACAAAAATCAAAACAAAATCAACATTACAAAGTTACGAGGTACCCTTAGGTTGCCTCCCAACGGCGCCTTATTTTACGTCGTGGCACGACGTGGGCTGCCTTTTGGAATGTCCTCATGCACAGGTTCTCTCTCTCGAACCATCTCCTTTTCTTACAGCTGTTGAGAGGAAACAACCTCCACTCTGTTCTCCACTGCTCCAACTTCTTTTCAATTTGAAGCCCTTTTATCGACTCAGGTTGAACACTTGATATTGCCTTTGGCCGTACTACTGAAGTATCACCTGACCATCTCTACTATCATTTTACCAGACAAAGGTTTTGTAGTGTGTGGATGGGTTTATTTCTTGGTAGACACGGAAGATTTCTTCTTCATCCTCGATCATTTTTAGGGTCCCTTCTTTTAAATCAATCACCGCTCCTCCGGTGGCCAAGAATGTCCGTCCCAAGATTAGGGATTTTTGGTCATCAACGAAAATCTAAAACAATAAATCGGCGGGTATAATAAATTTACCTACTTTGATGAGAAGGTCCTCTATGATTACCTCGGAATTGTCACTCGCGACTTGTCGACCCGGCTACAACATCAACCTTGTCGGTCTCGGTCTTCCCAACCCCAAGGTGTTGAATAAGGATAAGGGCATTAGATTAGCGCTGCCCTAGAAATCACCTGGCTCGGAGCACTTGACTTTGTTTGTATGGGGAGAGGTAAAACTCCGGTCTTCGAGCTTCTTTGGCATTTGCTCCAATACCACTGTTGCACTCCTCAGTCAGTGCTACAGTCTGGACATCCACCAATCTAACTTTGTTCCCTTATCATCAACTAGTATTTAGCATACTTGGGCATTCCTACGAACATCAATAAGAGGCAAATTTATGTAGGATTCTTTTAAAGTCTCAAAGAACTTTTTGAAACGCTTTATTCTTCCTCCTTGCTCTTTTTTAGTCTCTGAGGGAAGGGTGGTGGTAGTCTTTGTGCTGGCTGCAATGAAGGTTGTGCATTTTGTTGCCCCGGCCTTTCCCGATTTACTCCAATATCGGTGGCGGTCTGGGTCTTACCAACTCCCGTGCACCTCTTTTTCTCAACTCTCTGAAACCTTTGCATCGGCTAAGCACATCTTCCGCTTCTAAGACGATGGCATTGATCTGCCGGGGGTTAGGATCTGCATCGCATGGTAATCCCCCTTGAGGCCTCATAAATTACGGCAGGGTTTGCTATCTAACCAGCTTGCTTTCAAGATTTTGGGTGGCTACTTGTGGTTCATTAGGAAATGCTGCCATCCTTGCTTGATTTTACGCTGTAGCTGGGTCACGGGTCTCCATGATTTTCTGCGAGTGTTTCCTCAATGCATTTGCTACTATGCCCATCAATCTGCCTATTACCAGCGTGCGTGTTGTTGAGGTTGCATAAAATTTTTGCTTTTGGTTTCCAACCCAAGAAGAATTTGGGTGGCCATTTGCCAATTTGTTGGAGTTGTTTAAAGTGATTCCTTTGCACATTCCAATGAAATTGAAGGATTCCGAATTGGCTCCACAAGATTACGCATTATGCCCATTATTACCACAAATTTCACACCAACTCGGAGCTTGACTAACGTTAACATGCAGTGTTGGTGCATACTCCGGTTTATTGAACCGAGTCAACATTTGATGTTGAAACGAAGCTAAACTTGTCTTCCTTAAGGCATTCAAACCATTTATCTGTCAACCACGATCTTCTTCTGCCCCTCTTGATGGTTCGCAGTACCCTCTTGGATTTCCTTGTGACAGTGTTTGTTCAACAAAGTGTACAACTCATCATATAATGTTTTCTCCAAGGCTTGCCCACCATTGCCCGAGAGTCTAGTAATATTTTGTATGTGGGTCTAGACTTTCTACAAAGGTATGGGCCGGCCTTCATTTTGATTCTTGATGATGGGGACAGTCTCTCAACAATGACTTGAATCTTTCCCAAGCTATATACAAATTCTCCTTCGGGCTTACGCTTGGCGAGTATTTCACTTCTCAACTGCCGAGTCTTGCACCGAAGGAAAGAATCGATAAGGAACTTTCTAGCCGTCATCCCATGAGATTATGGAGTTCGGTGGCTCGGCCTTGACCACTTTTCGCCTCTCCCAACAATGAGAATGGGAAGAGGGTTAAGCTGACATAATCTGTGGACACGCCGGTGGGGACAAACGTGTCACTTATCTCAAGAAAGCTCCCAGCAAAGAATATTTCTTCGCGAGTCCCTCCATCATTGCCATTCCCAATTGGTGACCACTAGAATGTAACGAGCGCACCATATTACATTTAAGCTCAAAGTTTCCTCCAGGCTCGGTTTCACAGATACTAGAGGTCACATTCGTCGCTAATTGGGATTGCCACTTGGCCCGGTGCTAGCGCCATTGCTTAGATAGCGATTTGTTCTTGTCGCGGGTGATTGTTGTTGTACCTTTATTGAAGTCTCTTCGGCTTTTGCTCTAGAGCTATTCTCCTTTGAAAGTGGATTTGACGTTCATGTTCAAGCAACGGGTCCACAAGCTCTCTATTTCTAGCCGGCTCAGCGGGACAACTGTCACACAATGAGCAGACTAAAACCAAATTTCTCAACACTTCAGGAAAATTTAAAAAAAATCACACAAAATAGATAAATTATCAAAACTTAGCCGAGTCTGACAACGGCGCCAAAAACTTGATGAGCCCGCAAGTGCAGGTCGTGCAAAAGTAATATAGTGGCTCTATTAAAGAACCGGAATGTCGAACCCACGAATTTGGACCCATTCCTCTAACTATCCATTTCTAGTGTGTTCTTAAATACCTAAAGTGTTGGTGATAGACATTTTCGTTTGAAGAATATTTAAGTCTAAGTTTGGGTCAACGAAATATTCCGAAAGTGCTCTAGGAGCAACATAGGGTTAAACAGTTAATCATGCGATACTACGATTTGCAATGGAATAAGTAGGGGACTATCAATTGTTATTTCACATAACTGGAATTGCATGTTCATGGTCTTTCGAGCCTCTAAACACGGCAATCTAGCCTCAATGCATCATTGTGAGCGAGGAGTTTAATTTTCTAGTCGCGGGCAATCAATTATGTTGTGGTTTTACGGGGAAACGATTAAGGACTTTAAATCGTCTAACCATTTAACTCAACAGCCGCGCAACTACTTCTTGAGTGGTGATGTGACATCCCAAGTTGGTCTTTCATAACCCCGTGTCAACCAAGGTGTTAGGTATATTTCTATCAAACACGGAACCTCTCAGAGATTGCTTCATGCTCCCCATTCTCATGTCGACCTAGGTAATGCCTTCTCAAGCTGTTCCCAAGCTAACAAATATGCTTTTATGGTGATCAATCATAAAAACAACCAACAAACATGAGAATGCAGACGAAAACAGCAATCAATAACTCAATTCCAAAACAATATCCTTAAATTTAATCCTTCATGGCTTCAACCCTAAGAGGAAGGGTTCTTGCCATTCATGTTAGTAAAACTAACGTTAATCTACTCCTAATCTACTATTAATCTACTCCCTAACTACATACTTACATGAGATTGGTAGATGAGAAGGGAATTTGATAAACGTAGATGGGTTCTCCCACTTCTCCCTTCACTCTATACGGTTTTTCTGAGATAAAATGTTGACCAAACTAAAAATAAGAGCTGAGTCCCCTCAAACCCCCCATATAGTAAATGGAGAAGGTGCATAATTTGGCCTGTCGTGGAACGGCTCAGGTGTCACCGGAGTGTCGCGGAGCCTTTGCCTCAGTGACACGGGCACTCATCCCAGCTCCCTTTGAAATCAACCCCGAAGAATCGGCTTCGGCGAGAACCTTTGCCGCGATGGCAACGTGGCACGCTGCTTGGGCGCGCGTCACCCACTCTTGGTAACGGACCCCTCTACATGCCGTGGCACGTTGCCAACAGCATGGGAGCACATTTTAGGCAGCACTTTGCCGTGGCACATCTGAGCGACCGCGGAGTGGGCTGTTTTGGGCCTCCTCTTTGCCGGCGTTCGCGTGTTTATTCCGTCTCCAAGCCTCTACTTCACCAACTCATGAATTAGCTCCTCAAAAGTCATCAAAAACCTACAAAACAAAAGGCTAATCATGTTGATTGCTTTATATATACTTTTATATAAAATCACATGAAAATGTATCAAATAGCTTAGACAACACGACTAATTTAAGCTATAAAGCGTAACACGGGACCTATATTATTTCCGTGATCAGGCACACATGCTTGACGAGAGATTAAATTTCGTGTCGGATGACGTCCCATTGATTTGCATGAGTTTCCAAGATCGAGAGTCGATTCTTGAGTCTAGGAGGTTTTAATGTGGTGATTGTCGTTGTATTGATGAGTATGCATGTTTCTTGATGATTTGCTATAGTAAATAATCGGTATAACCGTAGCTTGGTGTCGAGCCAAAGTATTTATGCATGGTGTCAATTGCATGAGATGTGAAGTATTGTTCGAGGACGGAGAACAAGGTTTTAAGTGTGGGTAAGTGATCTTGGGCGAATCATATGCCCAAGTGAACTCTCAAATGCTTCGTTTCATTCTACTTGTTTATGTATCGTTATTTGTACATTCTCATGTGATTTGTAGTTAAAATGTGAATTTATACTAACTTGACATGATTAGTGTTGTTTTAAGGGAAAAAATGTAATTTTGGGAAGCTAAGATACATGTTGGTAGAAATTGGGAATGGTTCGAAAGCGGCGTGGAAAAGGTCAAGAAGCGGCAATTATAAAGGGCTGCGATGGGCCCAGGTATCCACTTGTTGCCATCGCGGAGGCAATTACGCACCAGGTTGATTTAAGTTGGCCATTTCCGGTGAAGGTTCACGCATTGCCTCCGTGACACGGAGGCAATGCCATGCGACCACAAGCCGTGGCGTTGGCCAAGCCCCGCGTTGCATGTCGTGGCACGGCGAGGAGTAAATCTTGAGGACACGATTCCGAGAGAGGGTGCAGCGTTAGCTTCCATGTCACGGGCGGTGCTCCCGCGATGCACTCGTGACACGTTGCTATTATTTCGAGGAAAAATTTCCACTAGTATAAATAACACTTAGGTTCATTTTTAATTATTCTGACTTAGTTGAGCAAGGACGTGGGTTACGGGCAGTTGAGGGGACGAAAATCCTAGGGTTCTTCTCTATCTCTTTCTCCTTTATTTCAATTGTTTGTATGATTTATACTCATTTGATGATGTTTAATCCACAAATGAGTGGCTAAATTCACTTCTTGCTGAGGTTAAGAACATTTGTAGTGGATTGTAATTGTTGATCATTTTGGTTTTCATCTTTTCTTCAATGGTTGTTCTATCAATTCTTGTTCTCATTGCATTAATGTTTGGCCAATGTTAATGTGTATCTAAAAATCAGTTTATCTTGAAAAGGAAGAAATTGGAAAGTTGTGAATTGGTAGGATATGACTCTTACTTAGTTTGGGAAAATTGAGAATTGATTTACCTTCAAGAATAGAAATATATCTGAAAGTCGTATTAGTCAATTAAGGAATCGGTTTTGTATGGCTAGAACATGAATTTCTTTTATCATAGAAATGTAGGTTGAAGGTTCATGATTCTTAAGTTGGTAGAAATACCCAGTTTCTATCCATAGGCAATAATTCTTGACTAGCAACTTGAAGGAAAGATTAACCGAATTGTATCGATAAATTACTTCCCTGCATGTGTTCGTTTAGCCTCATTGCTCATTAGTTGAGACTCACTTTATAATTTTGTCTTAGATTAATTTAAATTAGGAAACAGCCTATCAAATCTTCTTTAAATTCATTCACTCATTTTAATGTTAGAGTTCATTAACACTTAAGTCAATTATTACCTTGGTTCGAGTCCACTGTGGGATCGATACTTAGCTTACTTTAGCCCATTTTACTACTTGTTCAATACATTGCACTTGCGTGTAGTTGCAGCCCACCGAATAGAACTTCGAGAGAGGAAGCGAAGGGTTAAAATTTAATATAAAATAGAATTTGAAGACCCTTTGGCCCATTAGTTGAAAGGTTATAAGTTGTTGATGAGGATAGGGATATACCCTTCAGCCCTATTTAGTTGATATACAAGTAGGCATAACTATTATTTATGTTTCTCTACGACCATAGGGATCTAGGCACTAGGGTTCATGAGATAGTTCTTGGAAGCTCGGGAGAGTGGCAAGAAATGGGATAGTAACTTGCAACTAGAAACCTTAGAAAGAATTAATCTAGCGTAATCACGTCTTCAAAACTCAACCTGAAGCTCTAAGTGTGTCATTTCCTAGATTTTCATCATCGTTTAGTATAACAAGTTTATAACAATCTTAGTTCGTTAGATAGTTTTACATTTCAAGTTTAGTAGTTTAAATCTTCAAACCATTCCCCATTTACATTTGTGTTTGTTAGAATAGAGAAATAAAAAGTAAGCTTAAATGATTGATCATACAAGTTTCTAGGGAAAGGTAATGGGGACTTCACCAACCTATATTACTTGATGATCACATGCTCTTGCATGCACTTGGGCGACATTAAGTTTTGGCGCTGTTGTCGAGGACCTGAAGATTGATTGATCATTTGTGGCTAGATTCTATATTAGGATTTTTATTAAGTTATTCTATATTTTATGTTTTGTTCTTTTTAGTTTGAAGTTTACAGGTGTTGTATGCTCAGTGTTTGCCATCTACGAGAAGTCAAGAACCACTTTTGGCTTCTTTAGATCTTGAAGTTGAGAGAACCTTTTGAAGGTTAAATATGGAGAATAAAGAAAAAGCACAAGGAAACAACCAAGAGAGGGTTCCTGTGTTGAATTTTGCAAGGCCAAACTTGGAGAACGCTTCTAAAGAAATCATCAGGCCGCCCATCATGAAACTTCGAGTTGAGAAAGGACCGTGCTGTTGTTAAAATACTTTCAATATCTAGGCAAGTCGTACGAGGATCCCCACAGATATCTAATGACATTCGTAGAGTTGAGTGAGAACTTTCACTGTCGAATGTGTCAAATGAGTATGTTAAGCTCATGTTGTTTATTTGTTCTTGTTGATTGGTGAGGCCAACAAATGGCTTCAAAAAGAGCGATGGGATTACCGATCACCACTTGGGAGGTTCTTTCTCACAAATTCATTAATAGGTTATTCTCTTCAAGAAGGATAAAAGAGTGAGAGGGAAGATCTACGGTTTTGTGTAGAGATATGGTGAGACCTTAGCTCGGGATTGGGAATGATACAATCGCTACTTGAGACATTGGTAGTTACATTACAACCAAAGAAGATTATCGAGCATGATTTTATAGAAGTGAAGCCGAAGTCAAAAATCTATCTTGACTCCACTGCACGGGGATAAATTTGTCGGGAGTTATGATGAGGAAAATCCAGCTCTTTTGGACCTCATGTTAGCATGGAGTCAAGACTATTGAACTCAAGTAGAGAATTCACAACAACCAAGGTTCTAGGAAAGCTCGAAGTAGATGGTGTGGAGGCAATTCGAGCCGAGATATCGGTCGGGTGGTGAATGTCATTAGTAAGCTTGTGACCACACCATGAGGAAGTCAAGTTCAATAGGTCCTATCGGGTCCGAGACTCCACCACCATCATGCAAGGTGTTTGGAGAAGGCCACACTTATTCGGGTTGTCCACTAAACCCCAGATTCTATATATTTTGTTGGACAAAAGGTCGTGTTGGAGGTTTTGCGAGGGTAATAACTAATTGGAATATAGCTAATCCCTTATGGGGAGGGAATCAGTACAAAGACCCCAAAACAACTATCTAAGGCCACGGGGCAGTAGCACAGCGGGAGTTCACTTAAGGGAACAATGAAGCAATGGATGGTTGGCGGACACGGGAGATTAATGGGGTCATGAAGTCCATCCACGAGTTGGAGAGATAGATGAAATTGGTCCTTCAGCAAACCAATATACTACAAGGGGCACTTCCAAGTAACACCGAGAAGAACCTCAAGGAAAATGGGAGTGCAATTTCTTTGCACGGTGGTAAAGAGAGTAGGGTGAGGTGATCCCTAAAGATAAGAAAGTTGATGAGAAGCGAGGTTGTGATGTCCATACGGGGTTGGTGAGTCAAGCAACTCAAAGCCAGAGATTAGGTAGAAACACCATCTCCTCCCTTTCCACAAAGGTATAAGAAGTAAGAAGGAGGATTTGGCTTGCTAGAAATTTCTTGAAGTGTTGAAGAAGGTACATCTTAACTTCTTTGTTGAATTTGGAGCTTTGCGAGGAAGTTTCAAAATTGGCCAAGTGTATTAAGCATATTGTGAAGAGGAGGCGACGGAGTTTGGAGCGTGTCTCTCATGGAAGAATGTAGTTATCGGGTGCAAAACAAAATTCCTAAGAGATGAAAAGACCTGGGAGATTCACCATTCAGTGTGATTGAGACAAAGAAGTTGGTTATTGTGTGAGTTAGGTGCAAGAGTAATTTTGATGCTGCATCCGCACATTTACGGGCATTAGGTTTAGGTGAACCACGTCCAACCACAATGACCTTGGCGCTTGCCGACCGGAGTCTCTTGCTTATCTTGACGGAATCTGAGGACATCTTGAACAAAGGTTGGACCTTTCATCTTACAAGTGGGACTTCATAATCTGGATTACAGCAGATACGGTAGTTCCCCTTATTTTGGGGAGAGGACTTCTAGCCACCGCGACGCGATTAAAAAGGAGAAGTCGAGTAAGATGTCGATGACTATGGATGAGTCGGGGAGGCTGTCTTCGATATAGTTAGAGAAGTAAGGATGCCACCTCACTATGAGAATTTCATAGTCAAACCCAGCAGGTAAAAGCTTGGGGTGTAAACGGAGCGGTTAAGAAACATGTGCTATATGAGAATTTGCTCAGATTTTCATATTACTAACTATCTCACTCTAATAAAGTGAGAGCAGTCTTCCATCGTGTCACGATGTTAAATAATTGTTGCATAGGAGGCAACTGGTAATTTCGTTGCGACTATAACTACAACATTTGGTGGGAGGCAACCATCTTCCTAACATTTTTTGGTTTTACGGAGATGAAAAGCTCTTTAGAGGCAAAAGAGTAGGGAAAATGAAATTTGAAAAATTATCACGACCCGAAATTAGGCTCGGATATAGACAAAGAACCTATAACCATAAACAACTCCAAGTCAACCCAGCTGGCATGACGAAAACTAAAGATCAACATACCTGGCCCGAGCTAAATACTTGAAATAGCGAAAGTCTAAATAATGAAACATCAAACCATTGGAAATATCAAAACACTACATTCGAAGGCGAATATACAACTTTATATGCGAAAAGCCTCTAACATACTAATGAGATGATGGGACAACACCCCCACAACTAGCTCACTACAAGTCTAAAATTGAAAATCACAACAACACAACTTTCTGAAGATCCTTGAAGGATGAGACCAACAACTTGGCTTTGTCTCTTTTAGACTCTTGAAATTGGCTAGCGGCGGGTAGTCGAACTTCGAGCTGTATCATGAAATGATACGGCATAGAGTATGCAGTTGAGTACTTGGAATGTTGAGTATGCAAGGTAAGTCAAACAGGCTAAGTACTGTATAAGATGAAAACATGTATAACATATTTCATATCATCATAATACTTTGAGAAGCGAGGGCGCATGCGATATCTAAAAAAGAATGAATAGACATAAACTGAAAATACTAAAACTAAAAAAAAAGTAAATCATAAAATTATAAAATTAAAAAACCAAAAACAAACACAAACAAACAATTAAAAAAACAAAAAAAATATATTATCATAATTGATGAACATGCATAACTAAAAACATGAGGAAAAATGAGAGACTCGTCATATAGCGGAACACTATCATGATAAAAACATGTGATCCCAACTATTACACTTAAGTGGGCGGAGCCGTCCAAAGTCTTTCCAAGGCTAAAGGGCACTACCATGATATCAATATCAAATTTGAAGGGCCCGTGGAGACAGGGAATCTCACAAGGGAGGTCCCAAAGTAACTAAAAAATTCTACATTGGCACGTAGTGCGGGACTCGGGGTTTTCTGAATCCCTAGCCTACTGGTGCTAGACACTACTCCCAAAAATATTCAAATGTTGTCCATCATTTTCAACTGAAAACCCGTATCCATCATTTTTCAATGAAGCTGATAATATAATAACACACATAGTGTAAAATACGAATATGGGAAGCCTTGGCTCAAAACATACCACAAGATGAAAGTGGGAGTACTAAAGCTCAAAATCATAACATAAGTTAATATTATAAACTGACTGAATCTAGCGAAAACATACTTGATTTTCATGGGCTTTCCCAAAAGATTACAAAAATTAAAGTAGACTTGTTAGTAAAATTCATGGATTCATACATAGGTGAATCATGGTATTTTTCTGACTGAATATCTAATATGCCGAAAACATAGATCATAAACTTGACCTTTCATGAAACTTGCACAATTGGCAAAAATTCTTCTAAAACATGAAATCATAAATTTATAATCTAATTTGCACATAAAAACTGCTCATGAATCGTAAAACATCATTTGAAACATGAAGGGGATTGACCCATGAATTAACATAGAGGGATTTAATATATTGGGTTAAGGCCCCATAGAATAATACACTTGAATTCATGAACTTGAGATGGGATTTGGGCATCAGAGTGAAAAGAAACTCTCAATCATGACCTAAATACCACGGGTAAGCTGATTCAACACCTTTTCTTGAAAACCCAAGAGATTTGGGAAAGAATTTGAAGAATTGTAGGTTTTATCTTCCTTGGGATTCTCTAAACTTGCATGCATGGGGAGGGAATAGGTAAGAATAGGCTAAACCCTCTTAAAATCCTCCTAACTAAGCTTAAAATAGCATAGTTTAGGGATTAGGAGCTTAGGAATTACGGAATGCCCTTAGTTAAATCGCAAAATTTTACAGCGCAGGCATCACGACTCGCCCTCACACCACGAGTCATACGCTCCGAGACCACGGCTCGTGGTTACCATCCATAGTCACCACGGAGTTTCCTGACTCTTCTAAAGTTTTCCACCAGTGGACCACAACTCGTACCACCATCCCTTTGTCATACCCCAAACCCGAGAGCATGATTGGCACCTGGTGCCACCCCTGAAATGAGCATACACGACGCCTAAAAAAATAAAACAAAGACTGAGCCCAGGTGAAGTCCGACAACACAATAACTATAAAATGCGAGTAACCATAAGCAAAAGTAGGGCGCTCACGACCCAGCCAAAAGAATATACATAAGGCCAAATAGGCCATGGAAAGGAATACAATCTATAGAACAAGGCCCACACGGCCTACAACAATGACATTACACCCACAACAAATGCCTACGAGTCTACAAATAATACAAAAAGAAATGTTTATGCAAGGACGGGGCCCTAATACCAGCAACTCGACCTCACGGCAACTCCGAAAGACTTGAAGCGCACCGATACAAATTCCGAATTCCTCAACAACTAAGAACTCGATCTACCGACCCACTATCACACCGCAAGCATGAATGCAACGCCGCACTAGGGCGTGAGTACAATAATATTACCGAACATGAAAGCGAAATAACTTGAAGACTTAGATTAGAGATGACCAAATCTATCCCGAGATGCTTCCATAGAAGGGAACTCAATGTAAGTAAAAACATACCTACCTAGCCCCTATAAGCCTTACAAGTACAAATAAACATACAAACAAAACCTACCTAGCCCCACGACAAGTCCAAAAGTAAACAATAAGCGACACCTAGCCCAGCCACGACTTACCTATCATCACCTCTGAACCTCTCAATGGCCTCCAGTTAACACTAGCCAACACTTAACATCACTGCTATCAGATAACAGATAACACAAACAACGCCATAATATGATTCTAAGCAAATCAAAAGTAAACACCAGGTAGTATGAACATCATCAATCAGCAGTCGGACTCTCTCATTTGTGCCGATTATGGAGCTCAATCTGGGAGAACCAATCGCCATCCTAGGAAGGCTCGAGACTTGTCGGACCACTCTCGAATCATGTCTCAAGTCAGCACTATGGAGGACATCATGCTCAACCTCATAGGTCATTTCACTCCTTGAGATCAACCCTCATTTGGAAACACTCTAGTGCGTCGGGTATCCACAAGCCACAAGGCGCCTCGACTCGACCCCTAACCGGAATAACTCTCGTACATCGGGTATGTACAAGACACAAGGCCTCAAACACAACACACACACAATCAACAAAAATAATACTACATGATCAAACATCCCACAAGCCACTCTACTCACCACTAACTTCAAGGGACACGGCCAAACACGGCTCAAGTGTCACCACGGTCGTCACGTGCCATTGACACGATTGGCTTGTGACCGCCGAATCCAATATAACAGAGATCATCGCAACTATATACCTTAAACACTATAAATCCTCATCTCACTTGTCAATATAATCACCTTCTATTATTCATTCAAATAGCCCACAACTTGCTACAAGAACCACCGCCTCACGCACGGTGTCTCGATATGAGTCTAATAATCGACCATGACTATGATTCTCACTTCCTCAATCCCAACACACCAGCAAAACAACACCTTATACACATTTATCACCATATATTAGAAGCACAAGATACTAAAATAATAGTATAACACAAAGCATCACAAAACAGCCAATACACATCCAATCTTGATAATAATGGCTATGGAATTCACCTTGAGCAAAGGGAGGGAAAAGCTGTATACCTTAGCTTCAAGCCTAGCCGAACTTGAGCTTTCAACACCATGAACCTACTGGCTAAAAGGCAGTCAAGATTCTGCCAAAAAGCAGCCAACACAACTCAACAACAAAACAAGACAAACAAAGCTTACCCGACAAGATTCATAGGAATTCGAGTAGAAACTTCCTGAGACAACAACCTACGAGGTAGACACACCTAACCAACCTCAAAAACCAAGGAAAGCAAAGAGTTCTTACCATGACTTCCGCAGAAATAGCCACCAGCCACGAAAAGACACCAAACCACGGATTACACCAATCTCCCAACTTTCCGACATCAAAATCATGTCAAACCATGGCTTCTAGCCCCAAAACCATCAATAAAACCTTAGAACACCTCTAGGGAGAGTTACATTGAGGAAATTTCCATAAATGAGAATTGGAAGTGAAATAACCGACCAAATGGACTTAAATAGTCCTCCACCGCCTTAGACCCTGTGAGGTGCCTGCTTCGCGGTCACGCGGCTCACGCATATGCTTTATTCCAAAGTCGGATTGACAAGCAGTTTGATTTTAAAACTAGACTCATAGAAAGTTAATTTGATGAGTCGGACACCCCTTAAATCCTTATAGATTGGAGAAAATATTTGATATATTTGACCTAAATTTCAAGGAATCTCAGAAGGAAATTTTGATAACATTTTTCAATTTTATTGACTGCTTGATCGACGTCCAATCATAAATATGATCATAAGTGGCACAAATACCTCATGTACATTTTTATTATCCTATTAGTCACTCTTAGTCCTACCTCAAAGTACGAATTTATCGCTTAGAATTATCCCGGGGGGTACACCCACAAGCCGTGGAGTCCCGCTTTGTGGTCGACGCTTTCAAGATCCTTGAACCTCCCTGTGATATGTAGGCCATGAATCATTGTTTCACCCTTCAAGTCATATCCTAACTCTTTCCCTCCAAATTGATGCAAAACGGATCCTTACGACTACGACCTCGGCTCGTCCCTCTGACTTGTGGCCCGATCACGGGAAATAATATAGGTCAGTGATAGCTATAGCTTAAATTAGTAATGTATCTAGCTGGCTGATACATTTTCATGTGATTTTATATAAAAGTGAAGATATGTGCTAACCAACATGATTAGCCTTTGTTTGTAGGTTTTTGATGACTTTTGAGGAGCTAATTCATGAATTGGTGAAGTAAAGGCTTGGAGAAGGAATCAACACGCGAACGTCGGCAAAGAGGAGGCCCAAAACGGCCCACCGGCGCGTCGGCAAAGTGCCACGGCAGGCAGGCTGCCTAAAACAGCCCCCATGCGCGTTGGCTTGCGTGCCACGGCATGAGGCTCCGCGACCACAAGTGTGTGACGCTGCCCAAGCAGCGTGCCACGTTACCATCGCGGCAACAAAGCGCCCAGGCCGATTTCGGGTTAATTCAGTGAGCTTTCGATGCCTCCGTCTGCAGAGGCACGGTGCTCCACGATACACTCCGTGACAGAGCCGTTCCACGACGAGCTAAATTATGCAGGTTCTCCATTTACTATAAATAGGACCCTTAGCTCTTATTTTCATTTTAGTCACGATTTTATTGGAAAAAGCTGCATAGGAGTGAAGGGAGGAGAAGTGGGAGAACTCAGCTAGGGTTTATCAAATTCGCTTCTCATCTACCAATCTCATGTAAGTATGTAGTTAGGAGTAGATTAATAGTAGATTAGGAGTAGATTAACGTAGTTTACTAACATGAATGGCAAGAACCCTTCCTCTAGGGTTGAAGCCATGAATTATGATTATAATTATATGATATTGTTTTAGGTGGGTTATTGATTGTTGTTTCCGTCTTGCATTCTGTTTTGTTGGTTGTTTTTTTATGATTGATCACCATAAAAGCATATTGTTAGTTTGGGAAATAGCTTGAGAAGGCATTACCTAGGTCGGGACATAGATGTGGGAGCATGAAGTAATCTCGGGAGAGGTTCGTGTTTGGATAGAAATATACCTAACACCTTGCTTGGTTGACACACGGGGGTTATGAGCCAACTCGGGATGTCAATCACCACTCAAGTAGGTGTGCGGCTGAGTTGCGTTAAATGGTTAGACGTACGAAGTCCCTAATCGTTTCCCCGTAAACCACAACATAATTGATTGCCCGCGACTAGAAAATTAATCTCCTCGCTCACAATGATGCAGTGAGGCTAGATTGCCGTGTTAAGAGAATCGAAAGACCATGAACATGCGATTATAATTATGTGAAATAACAATTGTAGTTCCATGCTCGTTCCATTGCAAATCTTATTATCAACGTGATTAATCGGTTTTAACCCTATATTTGCTCTAAGGCACTTTCGAATATTTCGTTGACCCAAACTTAGACTTAAATACTCTTCAACGAAAATGTCTATGACCAACACTTTAAGGTATTTAAGATCACACTAGAAATGGGTAGTTAGAGGAATGGGTCAGTCCGCCAGGTTCGATAATCCGATTCTTAAAAAGCCAGCATGTACTTGCCACCGACCGTACACTTGCCGGGCACGTCAAGTTTTGGCGCGTTGCCGAGGGGACTCGGCGAAGATTTTGATATCTTATCTATTTTGTGTGATTTTAAATTTTCCTTAAGTGTTGAGAACTTGGTCTTAGTTTGTCTATTTGCGGGTGACAGTTGTCTGTAATTTGACTAGAAATAGAGAGCTTGTGGAGCTAGATTGCTTGAACACGAAACGTCAAATCCATTTGCAAAGGAGAATAGCTCTAGAGCAAAAGCTGAAGACTTCAAGAAAAGGTACAACAACAACCACCAGCGGGACAAATACAAGCTGTTATTTGGAAGCAATAGCGGCAAGACCGATTCGCGAAGTGGGCATCCCATTTAGCGACGAATGTGACCTCTAGTATCGTAAATGAACTGGAGAAAAACTTTTGAGCTTACCAAAACGAATATGAATTGCATTTACATTACATTCTAGTGGTGATTCATTGGAATGGCGCATGAGGACCCGCGGCACTTCTGGGCTTTTTAGAGATAAGTGACAAGTTTGTCCCCAGCGTATCCCCTGAGATTATGTCCGCTTAACCCTCTTCCCCATTTTCATTGTTGGGAGAGGCAAAAAGTGGTGAAGGTGAGCCACACAGAACTCTACTTCATGGGACATGCTTGGCGGAAAGTTTCCTTATCGGGTGCTCGCGGGCAAAGGCGCAAGGACGAGAAGTGAGATACTCGGTTTCAAGCAGGGCGTGAGAACATACATGGCCAGGAAAGATTCAAGTCATTATTGAAATTTATCCCCATCATGACAATCAAATGAAGTTTTGGCCCATACCTTTGTAGAAAGTCTAGACGTACAAAAAATATTACTAGACTCTGCGGCGGGTGGGCAAGCCTTAGAAGAACATATGATGAGTTGTACACTTTGTTGAACGAGGAATTGCACAAGGAAATCCAGTGGTACAGCGAATCATCCAAGAGGGCGGGAAGATCGGGGTTGGCGGGCGAGAGGGGTTTTATGCCTTGGCGGCCTGATTCGTTTCAACATCAAATGTTATTGATTCAAAATAACTGAGTATGCACCAGCACCAGGGCCAGGTTAATGCGGTTAAACAAGCTGCGAGTTGGTGTGAAATTTGTATTAATAATGGGCATAATGCGAGAATCTTGTGGAGCCATCCGGAATCGATCAATTTTGTTGGGAATGTGCACGAGGAGATCGGGGCCGGAAATAACTCCAACGAGAAGTGGCGGGAGCCACCCAAATTCTTCTTGGGGTGGAAATCAAATTTTATGCAGCCTCAACGGCGTCGGTATCGGCGAGAATGAGCGATTGATGGGCATAGTAGCGATCGCATTGAGGAGACAACACGAAAAGTATGGAGACCCGGAAATCTAGGTTAGCGAGAAAATCAAGCAAGGATTGGCAATGAGACTTAATGAACGGCAAGTAGCCACCGAAATCTTGAAAAGCAAGTGGGTCAAATAGCAGCTGTACTCAAAATATGAGGCCGTAAGAGATTACACCAGCGGCCTTGGTCCTAACCCCGGCCCGGTCAATGCCATCAGTCTTAGAAGTGGAAGACGGTTGGGCGATGCAGTACACAAAGTTGAGAAGAGAGGAGTGCAGCCGGAGTTGGTAAGACCCGGGACCATCCAACGTGTTGGAGCAAATCGGAAGTCTTCCGGACAACAAAATGCACAACCATTGCAGCCTTTGTGACCACCGCCACCATTTCCTCGAGACTAAGAAAAGAAGCGGAGGAGGAATGTTTCAAAGTTCTTTGAGACTTTAAAAGAACTTCACATAAATTTGCCTCTTATTGATGTCTTGCACAGAATGCCCAAGTATACTAATGCTTGAAGGACGTGATGGCGAACAAAGTTGGGTTGGTGGATGTCAGTAGCCTTGTTGAGAAATCTGGAGTCACGGGGTGTTGAGCAAAATGCGAAAAGCTCCAAAGACCCAGGAGTTTACCCTCCCATACAAATTGATATTTTGAAGTGCTCAGAGCTTTGTGTGACTTAGGGGCGATTGCCTAATGCCCTTATATTATTTAAACACCTTGGGGTTGGGAAAGGCGAGACCGACAAGGTTGATGTTGCAGTGTGACAGTCGCGAAGTGTCACTGACGCGGGATCATAGAGGACCTTCATCAAAGTAGGTAAATTTATTATACACTGCTGATTTTATTGTTTAGATTTTTCAGGTTGATGACAGTACCCCTAATCTTGGGACGGCCATTCTTGGCCCTTGGGAGGAGCGGTGATTGATTTGAGAGAAGGGACCCTGAAAATGAGGGTCGAGGATGAAGAAAGAAATCTTCAGGGTCTACCAAGCTAAACCATCGGCACTCTAGAAACCTTTGTCAAGTTAGTGTGTTGCGAGGATAAGTGTGGGGTGGAGGTCGGGTGCGGCCAAAGGCAATATTAAGTGTTCAACCCAAGTGCGATAATAAGTCTTCAAATTAAAAGTTGGAGAAAGGGAGGAGCAGTGGAAGTTTGTTTCCTCTCGGCTTGACAAAAAGAAAGGAGATGGTTCTCGAAGAGAACCGGGTATGAGATGTCTGAAAAGGGCAGTCCACGTCGTGCCACGACGCGTAAAATAAGCGGCAGGAGGCAACCCAAGGGTAACTCAGGTACACTTAGTAATTTTGAATTTTTATTTGTTTTGATTTTGTTATTTTAATTTGTTTGTTTGTGTTTTTGGTGGAAAAGTTAGGCACAGGTGGAGGGGAAGTCACAGGTACCCTCGGAGGAGGAAGGTAGGAAGCATAGAAAGGGAAAAGTGTGGGGTCGACCACCCCGGCTCGTGCAATTTGGAAAACATGCTACTAAATTTGGGCCCAAGGCCTCGGTATTTCTCACCCTCTTGAAATGTTAATTCGATGCTATGGGGACATAGCATGATTTAAGTGTGGGGTGAGGAAATTTGAAATTTCAAAATTTTTGTGCTTAACAAATTATTGGTGAATGTGTCTTGTGTGGAAAAAGTTGAAAAATTTGAAATTTGAAAATTTTTGTGTGAGTCAAGCATGAGTTCATCATAGATTGGTTTTCTTTTCGGTTCTTTTCCGACGGGGTGTTTGAGCAGAAGAATAAAATTTTTATTTTTATTTTTTTATTTTTATTTGTACGCATATAATGTTTTTTAGTCATAGTGAGGGAGTGTTTCCGACCGATGGATGGATGACGATCGTCAGGAAAATTGAGTCGATAGATGTCGGGATTTTAACCCATAGCTAATGGATGCTTGATGTTCTTGTTACGTGCTAAGACATGATGAATGGATGCAAGTATGTTCAGTATTGAATGATGCAAGTGTATAACTTTGTTTTGAGACATAGGCTCTTGAATGTGACTCAATATAAATGAAGCCATTTTGAATTCTTGTGATTAGGCGAGTAAGAGTACAGCCGAATGTGTCTTGAATTGAGCATGTGCGGTGAGGAGTAAGAGGTTTTTGAGTATTCTATACTGTTGTGGATTGTCTAGAACACTGATTATTGTATGAAGCGAAATGAAGGATCGCTGGAATTGTAGGAGATGATTTAGGCATTTCTTTGGAATTAACCTAATTTTTATCCCTCATTTTACCTACCTTGAGAAATGAATCCTAGTCGGCCAGATTGAGCCTTGAGCCTATTCTTTGATATTTGCAACATGGCGTAATCCGTTTCTTTCATTAACCTTGAATTTGACCCAAAGCTCTAAGCGCTTGAAGAAGAAAAATCTGAAAAAGTAAAGGAGTGAGGAGAATGAAAAGAAATGAAAAGTAGCAAGTTGTAGAAGTGGAGAAAAGGTCAAAGGTGCACTTGTGCGAAAGTGGTTGATCATCGTTAAGGAGTAAGAAAACAAAGTAATGAAAAATTATTTATAGAGCTCCCTTGCCCGACAAGTCAAAAGTGCCTAAATAAAAGGAAACAAAAAGAGAGGAAAAGAAAACCATCAAGAGATAATGATGAAGTAAGGGAAGGGAAGTTCGCCATGAGGGCGTGATGATTAAAAGCGCTTAGGAAAGATAGTCACTATTACGGCCATAATAGTACCTACACATCACGAGTTACGTTACAACCTTCAAAGTCCTATTTGATCTTACATTCATACATCCTTAAATTAGTGGAGTAAAACACTAAGGGCAAGCTTATGGTTCATGACATGAAGCATGTGAATTCTTTATGAGAGTGAGTGTAAATTCTTTTTATATACCCACACATGTTGTGATGTAAAAATTGTTTTTGCATGTGGTTGGGTAACTCTCTTTCCCGTGAGGGCTTTATGTTTAATGAAGGATAAATTCATGTGGATTTCTTAATCAGTTGATTGACATGAGATTGCTTAAATTGAGAGTCGGTTCTTGAGGTTGAAGTCCAACATAGTTGTATTTCATAGATTGTTCTATTTTTAACTTGCATCTTGCGTAATCATTATAGCCGTAGCTTGAATCATCTTGCTAAATTAGTTATGTGAAATTCTCCATATGCATGATATGTAAAAGGTTGTTCGAGGACGAACAAGGCTTTAGGTGTGGGGTTGTGATCACGGGAAATAATAGGTCCCGTGATAAAGCTTTTATAAGCTTAAATTAGTCGTGTTGTCTAAGCTATTTGATACATTTTTCATGTGATTTTATATAAAAGTGAAGATATGTGCTAACCAACATGATTAGCCTTTGTTTTGTAGGTTTTTAATGACTTTTGAGGAGCTAATTCATGGTGGTGAAGTAAAGGCTTGGAGAAGGAATCAACACGCGAACGTCGGCAAGGAGGCCAAAGCAGCCCACCGGCGCGTCGGCGAAGTGCCAAGGCAGGCAGGCTGCCTAAAACAGCCCCATGCGCGTTGGCAACGTGCCACGGCATGAGGGCTCCGCGACCACAAGTGTGTGACGCGCTGCCCAAGCAGCGTGCCACGTTGCCATCGCGGCAACAAGGCTGCCCGAGCCCGATTTCGGGTTGAATTCCGGTGAGCTTGCTTCGATGCCTCCGTGTCACGGAGGCAGTGCTCAACGATACACTCCGTGACACGGAGCCGTTCACGGCAGGCCAAATTATGCGTTCTCCATTTACTATAAATAGGACCCTTAGCTCTTATTTTCATTTGGTCACGATTTTATTCGGAAAAGCGCATAGGAGTGAAGGGGAGAAGTGGGAGAACTCATCTAGGGTTTATCAAATTCCCTTCTCATCTACCAATCTCATGTAAGTATGTAGTTAGGAGTAGATTAATAGTAGATTAGGAGTAGATTAACGTGGTTTTACTAACATGAATGGCAAGAACCCTTCCTCTAGGGTTGAAGCCATGAATTATGATTGTAATTATATGATATTGTTTTGGAATTGAGTTATTGATTGTTGTTTCCGTCTTGCATTATGTTTGTTGGTTGTTTTTACATGATTGATCACCATAAAAGCATATTGTTAGTTTGGGAAATAGCTTGAGAAGGCATTACAATTCAGGGACATAAGAATGTGGGGAGCATGAAGCCAATCTCGGGAGAGGTTCCGTGTTTGGATAGAAATATACCTAACACCTTGCTTGGTTGACACACGGGGTTATGAAGACCAAGCTCGGGATTTCCATCACCACTCGAAGAAGTAGGTGTGCGGCTGAGTTGCGTTAAATGGTTAGAGTACGAAAGTCCCTAATCGTTTCCCCGTAAACCACAACATAATTGATTGCCCGCGACTAGAAAATTAAATTCCTCGCTCATAATGATGCAGTGAGGCTAAGATTGCCCGTGTTTAGAGGATCGAAAGACCATGAACATGCAGTTATAATTATGTGAAATAACAATTGGTAGTTCCATGCTCGTTCCATTGCAAATCTTATTATCGCATGATTAATCGGTTTAACCCTATGTTGCTCCTCACCAGGCACTTTCGAATATTTTGGGTGGCCAAACTTAGACTTAAGTACTCTTCAAACGAAAATGTCTATGACCAACACTTTAGGTATTTAAATCACACTAGAAATGGGTAGTTAGAGGAATGGGTCCGGTCCCTTGGGTTCGATGTCCAGGTTCTTAAAGAGCCACTATATTACTTGCACGGCCGTACACTTGCGGGCACGTCGGTGACATGTTCCCACAAGATGTACCTTGACTACGTTACTGGAAGGCCTCCTGCTGCAGATTATGAACATGAGTGATACCATGATTCTTTACTCCTTCCCACGACTCATACCATGAGTCGTTAAATCATTAACTGAGGAATATTTTCTCATGATCACATTTCAAATATTGAGTCTAGTCTTAGGAACCTTAAAGGTATTATACCATCTCCCACCCCTTGGGAACATTCATCTTCAAATGTGGGTAAACATACTAAATAATTGGGGAAAGGAACCATCATCCCAAATACTGAATATCTGAAGGCGGCGTGTAGTGGCCCGACTTCGGACTAAAATACATATTTGAAGCTGATTCATGAATCAAACACGCACAAGCACTTACATAAATGGCTTGGGAGACATGAACTAGACATGAAACTGACTGAAGTACTAGGGAGAAATTGAAATTACCTCAAGTTTAGACTAAAGCTGGAAGGGAAAAGATGTGGGTATTTAGCCATCATATCTACTTCGGCTTCCAGTAGCTCCCTTGACAAGTGAATTTCTCCACAGTAACTATAGCTACTTTGTTTGTTCCTTAACTTCGAACTGACAATCAAGGATTTCGGCAGGAACCTCTTCATAGCTAAGGCTATCCCTTACACCAATGCTCTCTACGAACAACAAATGCGGGATCATTAATGCACTTCTTTAAAGGCTGATACGTGGAATATTGGATGTCTTGAAGCCAACTCTGCGTGTAACTCCAACTCATAGGCCACCTTGCTAAACCGTCTCACAATTGTGTACGAGCCAACATATCATGGATTGACTTCCCTTTCTTTATGAATCTCATCACCCCCTTCAAGGGAGACACTTTTAGAAACACCTAATCAACAGCAAATTTGAGTTCTTTCCTCTTCCATCCCGTATAGGACTTTGGACGACTTTGAGCTTTTCAAACCATTCCCTTATGGTGAACTTTCCTCCACCATGGCCTGTTGGCCCGAATGCGTCCCTATCGCGTGGCTTGCTTTCACCTCAAACCAGCCGATAGGAGATCTACACCTTCCCCATAAAGAGTCTCAAACAGAGCCGTTTGAATACTAGAATAGTACTTTGTTATTGTAAGAGAACTCAAAAAGAGGTAAATGATCATGTTAAGCGCGCGCAAATCTAGCCATGACACGTTCTCTAACATATCTCCAAAGTGAATGCAGTGCATTAGGCACGACCATTTGTATGTGGGTGAAAAGTTATGCTGAGCTTGAGCTGAGTACCAAGTCCTTTCTGAAACAATCTCTAAAACTGTGAGGTAAACTGGGTATCATTCTAAAATGATGGAAAAGGGAATTCCATGCAATTGAACCAACTACATAATATACAATCTAGCATAGTTCTCATCTGAATTGTTAGTTTTGACTAATGAGAAATGAGTTGCTTTGGTCAACCTGTCTATCACCACCCAAATAGAGCCATACTACCGGTGAGTGTAAAGAAATCCTGTGATGAAGTCCAAATTGATCTCTTCCCACTTTCAAGTAAGGATACTGGTGTCTTGTAGCATACCTCTCGATATTTGATCTTTCAGCTTTCACTGGTGACAATTGAATGCCAATACAAACACTTTTATGTTCCTCTTCATGCCATTCCACTAATAGACTTCCGTAGGTCACGGTACATCTTGGTGGAACACGGATGTATAAAATATTAAGGAACCATGAGCCTACATTACAGCATCCATTCTCTTAAATCATCATATTAAGAACAACACATAAGCCACGATATCAAGCCACTATCCTCTCTTGGTAGGGGCTTCTCCGCCTTATGATTTTGAACCTCTTTAACTCAACTTCACCAAGATAGGATCCTCATCTTTCCTAGCCTTGATTTCAGTCACCAAGGGATTAGGAACCTAATTACAGAACAATGAAACACCACCGTAGTCGAGTGATAAGGCAAGCTCCTAATTGTATAAGTTAGTGCACATCTTTCACCAACTCTTTCCTTCCATCTTCCACGCAGAAACACTCTCCATGGATAGCCTTCTAGGGCATTCGCCACTACATTTGCCTTTCTTGAATGATAAAGGACGCTCATTTCATAGTCCTTGAGAAGCTATAACCACCTCCTTTGTTGAAAATTCAAGTCCTTTTGAGTAAACACATCCATATGGACCCCATGCAAATAGTGTCTCCAAATCTTCAATGCAAACATTACATTGCCAACTCTAGGTCATGGCGAGTAATTCCTGTCATGAGTCTTAAGTCTTTCTAAAGGCATGACAGCCCGGCCTTGCCATCTTTGCATCAACACACAACCAAGACCAACCCGAGAGGCATCACAATAAACGAAAATCCATTTGTACCTGGGTGGGTCATCTTGGTGAGAAATTGAATAATGTTGATGTCTCTTCAAAACTCCTCTCCATGAGTCATTAAACCACTATTTGACTTTCTTCTGGTCAACAGTCACTTGATCTTTTGCCAATGGATGAAAATCTGCATTCCAACAAACCTCCTGTGCTTGACTAAACCCAGAAACTCGATATGAGAAGGACTAAGCTGGCTGGTCTGAGCCAGTTCTTCCACGGCTTCTATGCGGGTCCGCAGCCACCTTCATAGCACCACATGGCCCGAAATGCTGCGAGTCCGGCCAAAACTCACAGCACTGAATTTTGCAAACAATTGGAAATCTTTAAGAGTATATGGCACAATCCTCAAAATGAGAGGCAAGCTCCTCCTCGATACGAGTATATGAGAATATGAACACAATCATGAACATGTACAAATATTGCTTGAACACCTTTTTGTTCATCAAATCCATAAAAGCTACGGAGGGGAGTCGTAGTCCAAAAGACATAACTACAAACTCATAGTGACCATACCGAGTCCTGGAGGCTGTCTTTGGAATATTACTCTTCTAACTTCAGGCTGGTGATAATCAGACCTAAGGTCTATCTTTAAGCTTGCCTGCCTGGCCAGGCGGTCAAAACCGTCATAAATTCTAGGGAGGATATTTATTCTTGCTTGTAACTTTTTCAATTTCTAGTAGTCAATGCACATATGAAGAGATCTGTAAGCTTCTTACGAACAAAAAGGAACTGGTGCACACCATTGGAATTTTCTAGGTCTAGTGAAGCCCTTGTCTAGGAGATCTTTCAATTGCTCGCTGACCTCCTTTACCTCATTTGGAGCCATTCTATAAGGAGGAATAGTATAAGTTACAGCGCCAGGGAAGAAAGTTAATACCAAAGTCAATCTCCCATTCGGGAAGGGCTCACAGTATATCATCACGGGAAAACCTCCAGTACCCACACACTATAAGGGCGAATGGAGAGTCGAGGTCTCGGATGTAGCATCCTTAACTTATAGTAGATGGTAAGCACAACCTGAGAAATAATCTTTAAGCCTTAAGTTAGGAAATAAGAAGCAACCTACAGGCACAACCGAACTACCCTTCCACTACAGGACTGTCTCACCCAAAAATATGAACTCTACTGCGTGGGTTCGAATATTTGTTGAGGCATAAGATTACATCAGTCAATCAGCCCACCAAGATAACATCAAAATATGTTATGTCTAACTCTACTAGATCATTTGAGGTGACTTTCTAAAGGACTTGATAGGGTAATTTACGCTATGCCGTCGAGTATTACTGGAGTCACAAACTGGAGTAGAGACTGAGAAGGGGTTCTGATAGGATTTTGAGACTGACTACCGAAACTACAAGCAATATAAGGCGTCTGAATAAGGTAGCCCATGGATGTAATAATGCATAAACATCAAGGCGAAATACTCGTAACATACCGGTAGATACCTTTAGAGAGACCTCTGCTCTGATGAGACGAGAAGGCAAAATATCTATCTGACGCTAACCACCACTTGCATTAGTGAATGCACCACTGTTGAGTTGATTGTGCTCGTGGATTTCCTGAACTGGCGATTGGGTCTCGACCTCACCGCTAGCCTGTTGGCTAAGGGCGTCTTTAAGCATGTGGCCAGGTTTCCCTTTTAAAACATGCCCACACTGAACACCTTTAAGCACTGATCGGTGTTCCTCCTACCACACCTATCACAAAAAAGCGGAATCTTCGGGATCATAGGTGTTGCCACACGACCTCGAAGCCTAATGCTGCGTCCCTACACTCATTCTTGGGCTTTGGATGGCATCTTTACATTTCTTACCCAGCGCTAGGGCTAATGACCTCTCTTTGGGATAACTGGCAATGTCCCCCTACAAGATCTATGCAGGAGAACCCAAAACTATCTAACTTTGGACCTCTGGACTCTCTCCTCTCCTCGTCTACCTTCTCCATCTGCTTTGGGAATACAAGACCAATGCGGAGAAGTAAGTATACGATGTAGCATAGCGGTCACCCAATCCATAACCAAGTAATTCTCCACCCCATTCATAAATCTGCTCACTTGAGCCCTACGATCGGCCACCATCTACTGGCGCATGCTTGAACCCAATTAGGTGAACTCTAGAGCACATACTCACAGACGATTATATTGTTACATCTCAAATTTGCGAGAACTTCGGTTGCATGATTTCCCTCATCTCTTGGGGAACCGTGGTCAATGAATGTAGTGAGAAACTCATCCCAACCAATGGGATCCGCTCCTGATTCCTCGGTTGTCCTTCCCTTTCTTTGTACAAATATGAGTGACCCCTTTCAACTAATAAAAGGCTGGAAATGCACTTGCGCTCTTTGCCAGATTACCCATGTCTGGGTGATGGATCTCCTCGATTAACTCATATGGGTCCTTGTCCACTCTCGACCCAAAAAACTCAAGGGGATTCATCCTGGGGAAATCCTGACTCTAGCCACCACGAGCGTTCCCATTCTAGGGGTCATGAGCCATTACTTCGCCCGGGTGGCTGGCGGTCAATGCCGGTGCGGACATACGAATAGGCTAGCAGCCAAACTTAGCAGCATGACGCTTTGCTCGAGCACGTGATCTTGTATTTAGTAAGGATTACGGGTACCTATCTTCATTGCTCTCCCTGCATTGGCTATTTCCATTTCTGTTGATGTTCCTTCTTTTCGTTAATTCTAGAAGGCATTGATACGCAAAGCGCATATATACGAGTTAAAAGGATAGAATACTTCATGCGCATGACATAGATCATAAGAAGGATATTTCCTATAACATTTCGTAGCCTCTTCATCATAAGTGTGGCGTGATTCACACCCATGAAAAAGACTCTACTTAATGCGGTTTTCAAACACCCTAGGACACACTAAACCTTTACTCTGATACCATGTTTTTCACGACCCAAACATAGATCGGATCTAGACACGAAACCTAGAACCATAAATGGCTCCATGTCGACCCATGGCAGAACCACTTTAAAAGCGAAGGTCAACATACACAAAGCGGAAAGCTAAATAATAAAATAGCACAAGTTTGAATAATAAAACATCTAACCATCAGAAATATCAAAACATACTTGCATCGAAAGTGAATATACAACCTTATGTCTAAAAAGCCTCTAACATGTTGATGAAATTTGAAGGAACTGACACCCCAAACTAGCTCATTAGAAGTCTTAAACTGAAAATGACAACAACACAACTTTCTGAAGGTCCTCGAAGGATGAAGACTTACAAGCGATCTTTGTCTAGTCTAGACTCTAGAAGCGGCTGGCAGCCAGTAGTCTGGCGAGCGTTTGAGCTTGTATCGTAAGGAAATGATACAATTATAAAACAATAATGGTCGGTACTTGGAATATTGAGTATGCAAGGTAAGTCAAACAGGCTAAGTAAGTATAAGCTAAAAACATGCATAACATAAACATATTCATAAGATTACAGTAAAATTTGCGTGGTAATAAAGCATGAATAGACATAAAGTGAATCTCATAACCGAATCGAATGACCCAAAAGCAAAAACTAATATTCACAAGTAAAATTGATAAACTGATCATTAGGTCAAACCTACTGAAAACATATTATCATAACTGATGAACATGCATAACTGAAAATATAAGGAACGATTGGGGGCTCTTCATATAACCGACACTATCACGATAGAGCCTATGTGATCCCAACTATTACATTCAAGTGGGCAGATTCATCCAAGCCTTGCGAGGCTAAGGCGCTACCGCTGTCTCAAATGCCTCAAGCTAAAGGCCCATTTGGGGCAGGAGAATATCACAAGGGAGGTACCAAAGTAACTAAAAAAATTCTACATTGGCATGTAGTTTGGGGGCTCGGGGTTTTCACGAACCCAGCCTAGGTGCTAGACACTACTCTCAAAACATGCAAATGCTCTCTATAATTTTTAAGGAAGCTGAATCCATCGTTTTCAATGAAGCTAATAATGTAATAACATGCAGAAGTATGCGAAAATTGAATATGGGAAGCCTTGGCTCAAAACATACCACAAGTTGAAAGTGGGAGTATCGACTCCAAAACCATGTGGTAAGCTAATATTATAAGCGGGCGAATCATGAAAACATACTTATTTCATGTGGGCTTGCACAAAACTTTACCATACTTAAAGGAGGCTTGTTAGATAATGAACATGCATGCAGGTAAATCATGAATATTCTTTCAATAGATATCTCATCATACTTGAAAACATAGATCTAAACTTGACCTTTCATGAAACTTGCACAATTAAGCCAAATTACGTAAAACTTGAAATCATAAATTCATAATCAATTTACATATAAATTGCTCATGAATCTAAAAACATCATTTGAAACATGAAGGGGATTGACCTATGAATTAAAAGCATAAATTTCATAAATTGGGTTAGACCCAATAGAATCATACACTTGAATTCATGAACTTGAGATGGGATTTGGGCATGAAAGTGAAGGTAAACTCTTATTGATGACCTACATACCTAGGTAAGGATTCACACCATTCCACAGAAGCCCAAGAGATTTGAAGATTTTAAATTTAGGCTTGATTTTCTTTGGGATTCTCTAAACATGCATGCATGGGGAGAATAGGTTAAGAATAGGCTAAACCTGTAAATCATCTAGCGAGCTTAAAACAACTTAGTTTAAGGATTATAATCTTAGGAATTACAATGCCCTTATTTAAATTGCAAAACTTTTACATATAAATGTGTCACTTACACAACAGAGTCGTACCTCAAGCCACAAATCGTGGTCACCATTTATAGTCTGCTTGATTTTCCCTTTCCTAAAGTTTTCCACGGGCGAGACCACGACTTATACCACCAACTTATGAGTCGTTAGGTCCACCATTGGTCAACACTTCTAAGATGCATAGTTCCTCCTCACAAGTGCAGGCTACGACTTGTTGTTTCACCCTATGAGTTATACCCTGACTCGTTCCCTCCAAATCGATGCACAACAAATCCCTTATGACTACTAACCATGGCTCATCCTACGAATCATTTGACATGTTCCCATGAGTTATTACCTTGACTCATTTCTGGAAGGCTCCTGCTGCAAATTCTTACCACGAGTAGTACCACGATACGTTACTCCTTCCTACGATGCATACCAAGAGTCATTGAGTCATTTAAAATATTTTCTATTAATCACATTTCCAAATCCCGAATCTAGTTTTAGGAACCTTTGGGGTATTAAACTAAGGTTAAGTACGGGGTGAAAATTTTGTCATGGGCGCCAGGTGCTCCCGAAAGAATTTTTCGGGTTGGTGCTATGGGTGGCGCTACGTAGAACTCTTGTCCATGAATTTTTTTTTTTCTAAGTGTGTGGCGTGGTGCAGCACCATGCGCCAAGTATATGTGAATCTCAAAATTTGTTTTAGTTCAATGGGTTAAATTTGACCCACGGACCTTAAAATTACCAAAACCCCATGTCACCATTACCTTTATAGTTTAAATCCCATTCATCCCCCTCTCAATATAAGTCAAAAATAAAAATGAATAAAATTCCCTCTCTCTCCCTCAAAGGCCGTAAATTCCTCTCTCCCTAATTAAGCCATTGCTGTCTTCTCAAAGAAGCTTGGTGAAGCTAATCTATCAACTAAAGTAAGTAACTCTCTTCTCTCTTGGTTATTTAGTATGAAAGAATGCCCCATGCCTTCTTCCCCAAGTTAAAAATCCAAAATCACCATTGTTGGTGAAAACTTGAAATTTCACTGGTGTGGTTTCATGAACTTTAATATCTTAAATTCTTCCATGATAATGTGTTATCCTTGTTGGAGTTTTTCTTATTTTTTTGTTGAATGTAGTGATTTAAAGTTGTGGGTATGAAATAGGGTGATGAATTGGTATTTCATAATTTGGTGGGTAGAACATTGATTGTATAGAGAGAAAATTCATAATTCTTAAATTCTTGAATGTAAAGAATCTTGAGTTGTTGATAATTCATGTTAATTCATTGTGATTGTAGTGAATTTCATGTTGGTTATTGAATGAATTGAATGTAGTGATGTCTCCCAAGCGAACGCAATTGCGTAGTCGTCAAGTAATATAGGATGGTGAAGTCACGATTCTTCGATTCCTCGGGAACTTGTCAAATTAATCGTTTTAAGGTTATTTCTTTTGTGCTCATTCTAACAAAACATATATAAATGGGTAATGGTTAGGAGAATTAAATACTAAAAATTTGAAATGTAAAATTAACTAAAGACCAAGATTGTTGCAAATTTGCTTGTACTTCAAATGATGATGAAAATCTAGGGAATTGGCACTTTTGTTTCAAGTTTGAGTTTTCAAGGTATGATTATGCTAGCTTAATAATGCTTCCTAAGGTTTCTAGTTGCAAGTTACTATCCCATTTTTTTATACTCTCTCGAGCATCCAAGAACTATCTCATGAACCCTAAAGCCTATATCCTTATGGTCGTCGGAGAAACATGAATCGACAGTTATGCCTACTTGTATTTCTACTAAAAGGGGTTTAAGGGTATATCCTCAACAACAACTAACCTTCAACTAATGGGCCAAAGGATCTTTGAATTCCTATTTTACATTTACTTTTAACCCTTTCGAGTTCCATTTCCCAAGTTCAACCAAAGCCAATAGATTTACTCGCAGGTGATCGAGTCTAGTGAATAAGCAATTATAACGGTAAATATAAACAACCTTTAATTAAGAATCAAAACTAGCGTTAATCAGTCTTTAAAATGTCTATAATCAACTATGGCCAAAACCCTAGAAAGAGCATTTAGCCACTCATTGACAAGCAGAAAAACAAAGACATAATCATCATTCGAAGTAAAACGATAAAGAAAAGAAGAAACCTAAGTAGAACTTGTCTCTCCTCCAAAAGCTGAATTTACAACTACAAATTAAACAAAATTATATAATGAATAATTATGCTAAATACTCCCTAGAAGTTATATTTATAGGCGAGTCTTCCAAATGGCGTTTTTGCCGTCAAGTGTGGTGGCTTAAATTCGGCAAAAATCCGTCCAAAGTGTCTAGCACACCGCCCCATGCATAGCCCCAAGGAGTTAGTCAAATTTCCTCCTATAGAATGTCTCACGGGCGGCCCACTCCCGGCCATAGCACCAAGGACTTAGCCAAATTTCTGCATAGCACCTCGGCACCCAGCTCCATCCTTAACACCGAGAATGTTAGTCAAATTTTAAGCTTGAAGACCATACGGTGCCCACTTCATCCATATCCCAGAATGTTAGGAAAATTTTCTCAGTTTGGAAACGGAATGTGCCTGGAGCTCCACATCATCCTCTTGCCAAGGTATTAGTCAAATTCTCATTTATAAGTGGGAACACAGCGCCCCACATCATCCATAGTAGCAACTTTGGTGCATTTTTCTCGAAACACAAGTGTTGGGCGGCGCACGCCGCAACCCGAGGCTGATTTTGAAAACTCTTCTTCTTCACGCATGATCATTTGGTTGTGTTTCCTTGGTATTCCTGCTTAAAACATCTAGAAAAGTTCATTATCTGCCAAACTGCTGAAAACATGAATCATACACTTCATAGGGATTATGAATTTCAAACAAGGCTAAATATGGGTGAAAACATGGAAAATGGGCATAAGAATATGCCCCATAAATGTATCTACTTTTTCCGTGGGTTACTTGAATTATTAAATGAGAGAAGGTGAAAGGAATGGCCAAAATGAGGCATTCTTGAAAGGTGAAAGGAATGGCACAGTGAAGAAAATTCTTTGAACTTGTTTGTAATGTGAAGTTAGTGAATAATTTGGAGGTTGAAATTTGGGATGATAATGGGGGAAGTCTTGAGTACCCTATTTGAAAAATTCTCACAAGTATGCTAGCAAATTAAGTATGGGGTCATTTTGCACCCGTTACACCTAATTAGCTAGTATTTTGTTCGCAACTAATATTGTGAAGTTCTTGATTGTTTATTGGCAGATGTCATGGCATCAAACGTTAACAAAGAAAACAAAATAGAGATAGCTAACAAGTGGCTTTGAAAAGGCACAAAAGGATTGAGTTCTTCATCGCCCAAGAGAGCCCCGCTGGAAGTTTAGCAAAAGTGGTGGAGCCTCATGGACTAACATGGTTCGGCTTACAAAAGGAAGACAAATATGCTCCACTGGTGGATGCGAAAGACCGCCTCGCATGTGAGTTCCCCACTATCCGGGAAAAGGTCCGTGAGTTGGGATTGGGTTATATCTTTACCGAGCCGGAGGAATGCAACCTTACTTTGGTGAGGGGATTTTATGCATACAGGGACACTTCTTTTGGGAGACCAATGAGGTCAAAATGCAGGTGAGTGGTTTGTTTCATTGCTAAAACATTCAATGCCTTCCTCAGAACACTTTGTGGTAGACTCATATGAGTACTTCATTCCTCTTTTGGAGTAGCCTCGATACCGCGACGTTCGCCATACTTTCTTTATGGTGAGCATTCATCTACCCATTGGGATAGGGACCATAATGGTACTCATTCTACACTCTTGTTCTCCTACATGAATAAGGAGGCGAAAGTGTGGGTGAAGATAGTTTTTGTCGTGCTTCTCCCTCAGGACACACATGGAACATCACTAGAGAGTGGGTGTTCACGGTATACATGTTTAATAATAGGGCTACCAATCCCAATTTTAATGCGGTGCTTAGAAATAAGAGATCGAGGATAGCTATGAGTGGAAGTATTATTATAGCGGTCTCTTGACCTGATTTTTGAGAGAGGTAGACATTGAGGAGGAAGAAATGGAACTACTTACCCCTAGAAGGGCACCTAGAAGGAAAGATGATGGGTTTCATGAAGGTAAAAGCCCAGCACTTCATAGCTCCACCTCTCACTATAGGCCCCGTTGCCGGGCCGGGATGATAGCTAAGAGGCGCATGTTCGGCATGTTAGTTTTGGAAGTAGGATCAAAGACTAACCTACCACGAATGATGAGATGGCGACCACGGAGGAGAGGTACCTACTCTGAGTGTGCAATGTTGATGTGTTGAGCGGGACTAGCCTTTGAGGAGTTGTTGGACTATGATGAGGCCACGGTGCTTACTGATGGGGTTGATGATTTGAACAATGATAATGGGAGGATGATCTTTGCCATGAAAACCATGCATATTGATGGCGATGATGATGATGACGACGATGATAAGGAGTACAATCCTAATGATGATGACTATGCATAGCGTCCTAGGAAGTTCCTTTTCTCTACCTACTTGATATATTTGTGTGTGCACTAAGGAAAGTGAAATGTTTAAGTTTGGAATTGGAGGAAAATTTCCTATTACTCTTTGATTTGCTATATTCGTAGTAGGACGTAACATAGTTGTCATTCTGGGTGAAATTGTATCTCTATGATTGATTAGGTATGGTTTGTAAAGATAGTAATGCTGATTACTGATAACCTGGATGATATCTTGTGATGTTTGGATGATTTGTTCGTTTACGGTAGTTGATTATTTGTTTGGTTTTATTTTAGAGTCCAAAATTTACTAAATTTTTTGATTTTTTGTCATTATAGATTAGTGACCCTTCCCTATTATTGATGGATGACGACCATCTTAAGAGAAATTAGTCACGTTTTTATTTTTTCTAGATTGTGTCGAGACATTAATCACTTGTATGCTCTTTGATATTTCACTTAGACTCTAAGCTAGAGACAATGAAGTAGTCATCTGCTGCTGAAGTGAGAATTCCATGAGACACAGTTCTTTGACGACTCAAGACACTTGTGAGGCTTAATAATGAAAAATGTCATTCAATGTGATTGTATAAATGTGTAGCTATAGGAAACCAGTGAGTCTTGATACCATGTGAGGTGAACTTAATTATTGTTATTATAGGTTCCTTGATATAAATCATGACCAAGGAATCTAATAGAAGTACGGAATAAACCCCAATTTTTTAGCGCTTACTACTAGTCCGTTTTACTTAACAACCTTTAAAAAAGGTTTGGATATGTTGAAGTGTTGATCAATATCTGGTATATTAAAACATCATGTATGTAAACTATAGAAATATGAACACATGGATTAAATATGTTGTTCATTATATTGAAATTTAGACGGTGCATTTTTTAATCCGAATGACATTACATTCCATTCATATTGTCGAAAGGTACATTAAAGATGTTTTATATTTATCTTTTTCTGCTATCTGTATTTTCCAAAATCCGGATTTCATATCAAACTTACTATAAAATTATCTTTATAAGTTCTTTTAAGAAGATCTCTTTTATTGGGTATTGGATACAGTCCATTTTAAGAAAACTTTGTTAAAGGGCTTATAATTAGTATTGTCGGGGCCCCTATTTCTTTTTCCGCACTATTCTTGACATAGAATGCTGAACAACTCCACGGTGACTAGGAAGGTCTAATAATCTTTTATCAAGTACATCATTGATTTCCTTTTTACAACATTCCATTAACTCGATTCCTTTGAATAGGTCTTGCCTAGTAGGGTTTCATTCTTTTCGTTGAATCTCTCAATATATGGTAACTCAATATATGGCGTTCCCTATATCCAAAAGGCATTAGGGAATTCTGAACAGACTTCTCGTTCTATGAATTCTTGTAGGCTTTTAATTTTGGCTTCTGCAGCAGTTTTTAAAAGCGGATTCAATCGTTTAAATTTTATCTCGTCCTTTAAATGGTTTATTTGTTGGGAAAGCAGATTTATCCTAAGATGAGTTTTATAAATTCACTTTCTTTTTTGACATATTATTTAGGTCGGGAAAAATGATATACATTCCTAGAGAAGTGGTGTGGATGTCGTCTAAATCGAATGACATTGGGTTTTATTTGGGTTATAAGGGGTGCCTAATATTATTTCTTCGTTTATATCTTTAGCCCGGGTTATTACAAAATCATTAATCGGCTCTAGTATCAAAACTTTAGAGCTAATCCAACGTAGAATACAGGCTTGCCAACGTCTAGACCGTGATTATATAGTTACCCAACTTAAGGAATAAAACTAAGAAAATAGAGCAAGAGAACCGGTAAATACTTCTGAAAATAACTATTAAGAATTAGCATCTAAAGTAGATATTGACCCAAGGATTCTACTAACATTCCCCCGAATACTTTGTATTATATTAAAATTTATGATTTTGATTTTTTTAATATTTTTAATTTATTAAATATAAATTTACATGAATATGTCTAAAATATCAAAGTAACTATAAAAAGAAAAGAGCAGTATTACAGAACTTAGCCTATTATAAAAAACTAATACCGTTAGAAACTACGGATAATTATTCTAGAAAAATAATTAGAAAATTATTCTTGACAATCTAATAAGGTTATATATAATGAATTATGTTTTGTTAGTCATAATTTGTCTATACAAAGAAGACAATTAGATAATATATTAATTATTCGGTTAAACTATCTTACATTTTTAACGGATATCTCTGAAAATAATCATAACATAATTAATAGTATTAATATTTCTGCCACAACTACTAAAATAGCTAAGATAGAAGGCATTTTACAAAATTGAAATATCCCAAAGGAACGCTTTGAAAAGGTATATAAAATGGACACTTTAATTTTATTAAAAATTATAATAGCAAACCTCCAAATCTACGGTCGCTATTAATAAGTCTATTGAGACTATTAAAATATTAGCAGCCGAAGACATTAACGAGATATAGGAAAAACTATAAGTTTCTTCATATAGGACTTGTCAGTCGCGGTTAAAATCTTTGTATCGATTAGTCTTAGACGTGCCTATATGTCTTCTATTAAGAGACAATAGGCTACTAAACATTGATGATTCATTATTAGCAGTATTACAAAGTAACCTACCTAATGGCCCGGTATATTTTAACTGTTATCCCAATTTTCTATAGATATTAATGATCAAAATGTTATGGATACCCTAACATTAAATGTTAAAACAAAAAACATGAATAGCAAAGAAAATACGAAAGCCAAGCCATAATATACGAGTATATTACGGGCTAATAAAGAAACTACCCTAACTCCAAGCAAAATAGTAAGTAACAAAGGGTTACCATGCTTATGGAAGCCCGATCACAATCACAATAATATTTTAATCCTAAACAATGATAAAATGGGATGATGTGTTAGTAAAGGATAATTGGCATTTTGACTCCATAACGGGCGGTGAGGAAGAAAATTCAACCATTGAGCAGGTAATACAATTTTTGGATGGATCTATAGATTTAAAATTTCTAAGATCTCAATCCTTTAGTCATGCTTCTTCAAATAAAAGAATTTCCTTTGAGACCTTCCATTTTGTAAAACGCCAGAAGATAAGGAGGTAACACTTGAAGCATAGAGAAAAAACTAAAGGGATTACATTTCTCTGAAACAATTCCTAAGGTTGAATATGAACCTAGAATTACCAAAAGAACAAGTCCCGCGGCTAGTGAGATGCTAAGAGTAAAAGACTCTTTATGCATGATTAGATCGATGAGGAGTTGGCGAGACTTTGAATATTTAGATAAACTACGGTTAGATCCGAGAAAATAGCATAAAAAAGGCAATGGTATGCAGAAAATATTCATTAAGGAAACATTATCCCTTTAAAGGAAAAAAATGGTGCGCCGATTTGAAAAGGATGAGATGCAATATAGAGTTATTTAAATGGTTAGAGTACATAGGAAAATTGGATGATCAAAAGGAATCATTGAGCATGACATTAATAAATATACCAAAACTAAGGTGGTTGAATCTATAATTCCCTCACTAGAGGAAATTAGTTTACCAATAGATGGTAGAATTGTCACGGCTACACCTTTTAAAATTGATATAGTAGACACCCGAGATCCACAAGAATAAAGATATAAATAATTAAATTCAACAAAATAATTACACTAATCAATTACTATCGTAGTCTCTAATCGAATCCTTAGGCCCGATAATAAATCAATTTTCAAGGATAAACCTAGCCCCTTCCTACAATAATAAAAAGTAAATCCCATCCAATATTTAAATTACCAAAATTTCCAAGATAAATTTTCCAAATTTCAAGAAAAAGTTTGAAATCCTGAGATGATTATAGAAAAGATTAATGAAAAGTTAAAGGGAAATTTGAATTAAAATTAAGAATGAATTAAAATTAAAAGGATGAATTAAAATTAAAAGATGATAAGGTCATAAGAACAATATCCGAAAAGTCTGATAACGACATTAATAAGTTATGCTCTAAATATTCCATCAAAAATTATTATAATAAATCCTCATTCCAGGATATGCGGTATGAAGAAAATGAATTTTATCTCATACTTCACACTTCTGGAAATGAAATTGCTGAATGGAATATTGATGGACTTGCAGAACATGGATATACAACAAGTCATGAAATGGGGATGGCCATTACGGCCTATAAAATGAAAAAGCGCACGGATAAACAAGTGCCCTCTAATTATATGCGGATTCACGGGGACATTAAAATATTGGTGGGATAATTATCTCATTGAAGATAACAGACATAGTGTAACAAATGCTACAACCATCACTCAAGTTATTGGGCGGATCACATAGGACAAACTTTGAAAATCTATCGTAGAGACGCCACCGCTACCTTAATTTATAGTATAGCAAAATATTTTATAGGAGAACCTCAACTTTTTCAAGATAGGAGTTTAGAAATACTATCTAACCTATCTGCCCAAAGTTAGATGATTTTAGATGGTATAAAGGATGTATTCCTCAACAAAGTTATGAAATTGAGAGGAAAAGGCTACATGGTCATGATTATTGGAAAGAAAAATTCATAAGTGTTTTACCAACATTATTTGCTGAAAAGGTTAGAATAAAATTAAAGATAGATTTGGTGGAAAAATTCCTTATAGCCGACTAACCTATGGTGACCTTATAAGTTTTATAAATGTCACGAGGACTTGAATTATGTCTGAGATAATAAGCTTAAAAATCAACTTCAAAGGATAATAAAAATATCAAAAAAGAAATAGGAAACTTTTTCAAGATTTTGGATACATCAAGTTGTCGACCGCGAAAAGAGGCATCCAAGAAAATTAAAAAGAAGACACAAGCACTATAAAAATAAATATGAAAAATCCCATCATTACAAAAATATTTAAAGGTACAAGCGAGAAGCCAACAAAGGTGGCTTTCAAGGAAATAATAATAAGTGTTGGAATTGTGGAAAATTTGGCCATAGGGCTAAGGATTGTAAGGTCCCTAATAAAAGAAGGATAAGATCAATATGTGGGAACTTGAGCCAGAAATAAAAGATAGATTATATTCTATTCTTGATGAATATGACAATAATTCTTCCCTTTTGAAGAAAGTTTAATTGATGAAGACCGGCTTAATATAGCATATAGTTACGACAATGGTGACTCGGCCGATCATTGTGGATGTACGGGAGCAATGCACTTTTTGTGATAGCAACTCATTAAATGTCATTACCAATAAATACAAGAAAATCTTCTTTGATTATATATAAAAAAAAACCTCTACTTTTAATTTATGATTATAAGATTTAAAAAAAATATTTAATAGAATTAAAAATATAGTTCTTAATCAACAACATGACAAAAGAAACAATTGAGCCTTTTAATATGAAAAACGTACTAAATAAATTTAAGAAAGAAAGTAAGACAAAAATACAAGATCTTCAAACCAAATTTTTACATATTAAAAGTAAAGTCGAATGAAGTTAAGCAAAGACTTAACAAGCTAGTTGCTAATAAACTATTAAATTAACTAGAACCAATGCAAGAATCGGGTATCGATCCCGGGCAGGAGAAACATCAAAATTAGAAAAAGGTGAAGAAGAAGATGAGTCTCTAGGGATCTCTCTAGAAGGTAAATCAGGAGTAAAAACTATTGCAATAGTTAAAGCCCAGAGCTGGCATATACTTATCACATTGGTTATAAATAAAAATTATACTATTCACAAAATTGCATTGTGAACACGGTGCGGAGACCAAGCTTTGCATTATTGAAGGAATAATCCCTACTAAGTACCTTTAAAAAGTACAACGCGGTTATTCTCCGTGACAATTTGAAAGACTTAAAATAAATTATAAACTCCATAAGGCACACATATGTAATAATGGAGTCTGCTTTATTAATAATTTTGTAATAACTAAAGATATAAATGAAGAAATAATATTAGGAACCCCTTTATAACCATTAAACCTATGTATTTGATTTAGAGCGGCATCCATATCACTGGGAACAAATATCATTTTCCCTACCTAAATAATATCTCAAAAGAAGAAAACTGAATTTATAAAAGAAAAAACTATCTTTAGGATAAATGCGCACCATGAAATAAACTATTTAAGAGCGAGATAAAATTTAAGCGGATTGAATCCCTTTTAATCGAAAAGGTAAACCAAATTAAAAGCCTACAAAATTCATAGAACGAGAAGTCTGTTCAGAAATTTCCTAATGCCTTTTGGGATAGAAAACACCTTATTATTGAGTTACCATATATTAAGGGATTCAACGAAAAGAATATCCCTACTAGGGCAAGACTTTATTCAAATGAATGGGGAGTTAATGGAATATTGTAGAAGAAATCAATGATTTGCCATTAAAAGATTATTAGACCTTCAGTCACCATGGAGTTGTTTAGCATTCTATGTTAATAATAGTGCGGAGGGAAAAAGAAAGGGGCGAGCCTAGTCTGGTAATTATAAGCCGCAACAAAGTTTAAAATGGATAATCTATCAATACCCAATAAAAGAGATCTTCTTAAAAGAACTTATAAAGCTAACATTTATAGTAAGTTGATATAAATCCAGGATTTTGGCAAACACGAGATATGAAAAGATAAATATAAAATAACTTTTAATGTACCTTTGGTACAATATGAATGGGAATGTAATGCCATTCGGATTAAAAATACCCAGCATGCAATTTGAGAATATAATGAACAACATATTTAATCCAGATAGTCATATTTCTATAGTTTACATAGAGATGTTTTAATATACTCGAAGATTATTGATCAACACTTCAAACATATCCAAACCTTTTAAAAAGTTGTTAAGCAAAAGCAGTTAGTAGTAAGTGCTAAAAAATTAAATTGTTCAGTTTGCTATTAGATTCCTTGGTCATGACTTATATCAAGGAACCTATAAACTGTTGTAGAGCCATGAGTTCTCATCCAAATTTCCAGTTGAATTAATTGATAAAACTCAGCTTCAGAGATTCTTAGGAAGTCTCAATTATGTTGCAGATTTTATTACAAATATTGGGAGCACTGGGTTCGTAAGCCTCTTTATCGGCCTGCAAGAAGGATCCGAGTCCATAGGGATTAGAGCAAATAGAGACAATCCAAGAAATAAAATCAATAGTTCAAAAACTTCCATGCCTAGGAATACCACATCCAGGGCATTCATGATAAATGACGCCTCAAACATAGGATATGGAGGCATCCTTAAATAAAAAATCTCCCTAGAAAACCATGGAACAATTAGTAAAGATTCACTTTAGGAATGCGGAATAATACTGAGAAAAAGTTACAGCACCATTAAAAAGAAAATTACGGCTATAGTGCTATGTATCACAAAATTTCAAGGCGATCTAATAAATAAAGAATTTTATAGAGTAGACTGCAAAGCAGCCAAAAAGATGTTTACAAAAGATGGCAAAATGCGGTTTCTAACAAATATTTTCCGGATAATGGGGCTTTATTATCCATCTTTGATTTTCAAATTGAGTTTATACAAGGAAAATAATTCTCTCCCAGATTTTTGACTAGGAAATTTCTACAGGGAACTAAATAAGACCCAGACACTAGGTATAAGGCCCATGAGGCCTCCATTTCAGCCTTTCAAACCGAAGAAATAATGAAAAGACCGCGAAAGAGGAGAAAAGCAAACTAGAAAATAAATATTCGGTTTTGGCGAGAATTTTCATCTTTGCCAAAGCTACTATTACGTCCTTAAAGGAACTCATAACCAATCAGACCGTTACAACCATTAAAATTAATTTTAAAGGAGACTCTTCGTCGGGAGACAAAACTATCTCTATCCAAACCCAGGACAGCTATGAAATGAAGCGACGAGAGACATACTCTCGGGGAAGTTACGCCGCGACTCTGAAAAGAAAGAAAATGGAGAAAAATATTCCAAATAAATAGCAGTTTGAGCTAACAGTTTACAGTACTACCGATCATGGCCCTTGATAAAAAAATATGAAGGTTTTGGGTACGAAGGTTACTAAAATCACCTTTCACAAATTGGAATTATGTGGAGATAGATGATCCCCTTGAAACCAGAAGGTATTATGAGTTTATTTTAACAGAAACCGATTCAGTAAAAATTGAGCATAAATTAAAATGTCCCGAAAATAATCCTGACATTCAATATTCGAATTTCACAATTAAAGAATTTTAGGAAATGCGTTTGAATGGTGTGTAGATCATCTACATACACCCATTTCCCTGTCGAACCCATAGACCCCATACATACAACTGAGTAGATTATAAGGCAACCTAGTATAACTTTTATGTATCTAAGGCCCAACACTCACTCTTGGTTTGTCAGAAAATTATTCAGAAGAAATGAAAAGTGCGATCATTCCCGGAGATGGTTTTACGAATGGTGGAATTCGGAGAAATAAGCAGGTATAGTCAGCTTATTTTTAGACACGGTTTGAAAAATTTGAGGTAGAGCGAGAATATTTCTACCCTACGAGAAAATATTAAATTATTACTAGATTTTTATTGCAATAAGAATTTCATATATTATCAGCTGGTCCTTTGATATTCATGAATTTGAAAGGATTAAATATTTTAGTAAGACCGTCAAAATCAAAGTCACAGGCACCAACACCCGAGGAAGATAAGGAAACTTCAAGTTCTTCATTACGGCCAAGAGTTTCCCAAGTTGTCAAGGAAAAATTAAAAAGAAGGATCCAGCGGGCTTGCTTGTCAAATTTGGAAAAAAGATACCCAACAAAAATAGATAATGGAATTATTAATACTACATCCTCACCATTACAAGTGAACCCGAGAAATGAAGACATGTTAGATCGCCGAGGGATGGCTCAAGCTTATCTTCTCAACTAAAGGAGCGGCCAGACTATCCCTTCCCGGAAAATGAAAAGCTACTACAGTCAAAACGGTGGACCCCTCAGGAATCCACCCAAAAATAATGCAACAAAGACAAGCCACATCGGGACAAAATGGAATCTACACACACACAAACTCCATGCGGATGAAGACGAATCTTCATCAAATTCCAAGGTCACATCGGAAAAATATCAAATTTCAAGGAAATCAAGTTTCAAGAAGATGAAGACATCTTTTAAATAGATCCGTGTAAAATTAAATCTGCCACGTGTGGACACATGTAAATAGATAGCAGGTAGTATTAGTTGACTCAACATACTGAGGTCTATTTAAGACCTTCACCTTGTATTAAGAGGGGCATTCAGAAAACACTACACTCACTTTCAAATTGCCCAAACCTCTCTATGTTCTCTATTTTTCCTTCTTATCAATAAATAGCTCTTTGTAAGTATCTTTTTCTTCTACTTTATTACTACTTGTAGTATTTTCTTTTATTTTCTCCTGCCTTTGTAATTAATTTCCAAGTTAGTTTCTACGATCCGTTAAATTGTAGAATCTAGAACTTGCCTTAGTTTATGGTGGATTACTAGTTGCTAAAGAGTTAAGAGATAATAAAAGGAATTTCTTTAGAAAATCCATATTTCCCATGTTGTTTTACCTTCCTGAACATTTCCCTAGTTAACCCCCTTGAGCCATAAGCCTTATTCTTTTCTTAGCCACAAAAGTAGCCTATTCCCTTTTGTTGTGTGACCTCCAGAATTATTGATCCAAAGTATTCTTAGGCACTTTGAGACTTGAAAGGGAAGAACCACCAAAACATGAATGATAAGGGAAAGGAAAGAAACAAAATGGTATGAAAAGTAAGAAGAGAAAGTAGGAAGAAGGGGTTCCCAGATATGTTGTTTACTTGCTGCTAGGAAAATCAAAGAAAGAGTTTTAAGAGTGAATATTCTTATTGATTCTATAAGAAAATACTAGCAGTCAATAGTAATAAAAGGGCATGAAAAGAAAAGAAAAAGGATGAGTAGAGTGAAGGGTGAACAAAAAAAATAGTGGACTTGAAAGATGAAAAATGTCTTAAAAGTGCTTAGAATTGGTAGTCACTGTCAATGAAAAATCATTCCTACCCATCCCTTAGACGACATTATAACTAAGAAAAGTCCTTATGATCTTAATCTCATGAAATGACTAAGTAGTCTAAGTGTACATAAAGGGGAAGCTTATGGTATGTTGCATATGTATGATACATCTTTTCTGAGTATGAGTGTTCCATACTTATTATGTTCCATGCTTTGCATTGGCAATTTGAGATAGGAACATGACTAAAAGTGAGGGGCATAACATGTCTAAGTCGGTGTACTATATGTTGCATGTTTTGTATTTAATCATGTTAGCCCTGTTTTGCAAGAATGAGTCAGTTATAGAAGTTGTGTAGTCTTGAATGTGAAAACTTTGCATGTGCTTGATATGAATTGCTATAAGTTGATGAACCACTTAATCATATGGTCTATATTAGTTGTTGAGTGCAAATTGATAGAGGTGACATGTGCTGAGAAAATATGAGTTTGTGCATAGAGTTGAGGATTGTTCGAGGACAAACAATGGTTTAAGTGTGGGTGGTGATGTTGGGCATATTCTTATGCCCATTTTCCATGTTTTGAAATTTATCCTTGTTTTGAGTTCATATTCCTTATGAAATACATGAATTCATGTTTTTGCGTATATTTTGAGATAACAAATGTTTCTAGATGTTTTGAGCAGGAAACTAAGAAAAAAGGACCTAAAAATGACCTTAGGTGTGAAGAAAGAAGAGTTCGCGAAAGTCGGTCTAGGGCTATGGTTGGCGTGGCGCGCTAACTCCTGAACTTTAGAGAGATATGCACCAAAGATGGTGCTATGGATGGCGTGAGGCACCAACTCCCATGTTTCGGAGATGAGAATTTGACTAATACCTTGGAGAGATGAGAGGCATGAAGCCTTAGAAGCATCTCAGACTTAGAAAATTTTCCCAATAATTTGGTTCTATGGATGGAGTGGGGGTGCCAAAAGGGTTCTAAAGCTTAGAATTTTGACTAACACTCTGATGTTGTGGATGGAGTGGGGCGCCAAAAGGGTTTAGAAGTTCAGAATTTTTGTTAGTACCTTGGTGCTATGGCTGGAGTAAGGCAACCAGAGTTAAACTTCACTGGAAAATTGAGCCAAACTTGGGGCTATGGAGGGCACGACGCGCCGACCCATTTCTGGATATATTTTGTTAATTTTAAAGCTAATTTGTTAAGGGAAAAACTGTCATTCAAGGGCTCACCTATAAATATAACATCTAGGTTGTTTGTTAGCTATCATAGATCATTTTGTTTGATCGAAAAGGGATTGTAGCATAGCTTTAGAAGGAGAGACTAGTTCATACATAGGTTTCTCTTTATGGTTATCATTTTACTTTGAATGATGATGATATCTTTGTTTTTCCTCTTGAACATGAGTGGATAAACACCCATTCTTGGGTTTTGGCCATAGTTGATGGTTGAAGTTTGATAGACTGATTATTGCTAGTTTTGATTTTTCACTAAAGGTTGCTTATATTTATTTATTTTAATTGCTTTAGACTAATCACCTTGTGAATAAATTTGTTGGATTTTGGTTGAACTCAGGAGAGGAAACTAAGAGGGTTAAAAGTAAATATAAAACAGAAATTTAAAGATCCTTTCGCCCATTGGTTGAAGGTTAGAAGTTGTTGATAAAGATATGGATATACCCTTCAACCTTGTTTAGTTAATATATAAGTAGGCATAATCGTCGTTTCATATTTCTCCTGTGACCATAGGGATATAGGCATTATGATTCATGAGATAGTTGTTGGATACTCGGGAGAGTGGCAAGAAATGGGATACTAACTTGCAACTAGAAACCTTAAAAAGAATTAATCTAGCATAACCACATCTTGAAAACTCAACCTGCAATGAAAGTTCCATTTTCCTAGATTTTTATCATCATTTGAAGTACAAACAAGTTTGCAACGATCTTAGTTCATTAGATAGTTTTACATTTCAAGTTTAGTAGTTTTAATCTTCAAACCATTCCCCATTTACATCTGTGTTTGTTAGAATAGTGAAATAAAGAAGTAACTTTAAATGATTGATTTGACAAGTCTTAGAGGGATCGATAATTAGGATTTTACCGTCCTATATTACTTGATGAACACGTGCACTTGCATGTGCTTGGGAGACATCAGGCCTTTATTTTAAATAGCCTTTTTTCATATTTTTGAGGGAGTTATAGAAATTTACGATCAGTTTGATATATTTAAAGTAGAAAAATATAATTTGGAAGATAACCATCATAGTTTGGAGATCAGTTGAATTTCAATCAATCAATTCAAATTTTCTCTTTCATCTGCTTTGTAAGTGATCATGTCTAAGTTTTATGCTTTCTTATTCTTTTTTCATTAGTAGCTAAATTCAGATCTAGAGTTGTGAATCAATGGGTTTGTAAACCTTAATGATCTCAATTGGAATGAATCGATTATGAACTTCTGAATAATTAATTGATCTATATTTTGTAAAGTGAGATTGATGGTTACAAATATCCAATCATGCCAAATTTCCTTATTTGTTTTTAAAAGAGATAATTAATGTTTGGGTAGTATCAATCAATAATGATCCAATGCTTAAAGCCTTGTTTAATAGGTTTACTTATAGGTTTGATGAATCTAATTAGTAATTTGCAATCTGTTTTGATTTGAATTCTTGTCAATTTCAGTAAATTGATTTAGATTGAAATTGTTATGTTTGTCGAGAGACACTTAATGATTTCTTACATATTCATGAAGAGCTCATTCTTAAAAATCCTAGTTGAGTGATTTAGGTGGATCAACTCTATAAGGGGACACATATACAATATTTCTCCATGTTGATTTCAACTCATTGCATCTTAGACTTTAGAAATATAGATTAGTTCTCTTTTATTACTAATTTTCAAAGTATTCAAAGAATTTAATCATATCTGATTCACTTGATATCATGGACCAATACTAAGTCTCTGTGGATACAATCTTGACTCTTTGTTGGGTATGTAAATGTCATCTGACCCCTTCCACTCTCTTAACTTGAGGTGTAACATAATGGTTAGTTGCATATTCCTATAAAGAGCGATAACACTTTGAATCATGACCAAGAACTGGTGATAGCAGAGATCATGGACATGAAAAAAGTTGACATTGGCCAGATGTTGGCCAGTGAGCTAAAAGAAAGGGTGTTGTAGACTACTACCTCTTTTCCATACCCCTGCCTAATCATTTCCTTATGATAAAGTGTGGGAGTTACTGTACTACAAAGAAATGATATATACATTGCAGTAAAGAAGGTGACTATTATCACCAAAATGAGGGGTGAGGCCCTCATTACAGCCCCTAAACTCCCTTGGTGCTCCAGTGCAACTTATGGAGGAGCCATATTTTGAGATGGTTCGTTCTGAGATCCTTGAGAGCACAAGAAATCATCCACCACCAGTCATTCCAGTGGAACTCCTATCTGAGCCTGCTTTTTGAGCAACTAGTTCATCTATAACATCCCTGCCCCAGCACCTATTGGTCCCATCTGAACCACATTTATCCGAGAAACCGAGCAGGGTAGTGCATCTTACCAAGGAGATTTTTTAAGCTTGACTGCAAGATTAGAGAGATAGGAGAGGCAGCAAGCCCAATTGATTGATGAGCTACCTGCATTCATGGCCAAAGTTGTAGAGAAGGCTATGCAGCCTTTGAGGAATTCACTGCTCATCACCCAACAGGAAAAGCTTGCTAGAGTTGAGGCTATTTAAATTAGGGTGACGTAAATTGAGAGAAGCCTCAGCCAGATAGAGATTATGAGCCTCCAAGCAAATATGGAGGAGTGTAGAGCAGTAGTACTCAAGTTGCAGCTAAGAGATCCTCCGATTGAGGACATAAAGATTAATTTGTCAATTGTCGACAGTACCCGACAGCTTATCGGTCTTCTGGGCTCACCTTTTAGAGCCCTAGTGGCCATAGAGTCTTCGCTGCCAGCTTTACCTCCTAAAGACTCTCCTATCAAAACAACACCAGTGAGAGCCTTATCTCCTAGTCTTTTACTACCTAGAGGACTGACCCCTTCACGTGCTCCAGGTAAGAAACCTATGTTAGAGAGGGGAGCGAAGATAGAAGGGAGTACCTCCATGAGGAGGATGACCCTTACATAGATACTACTGAGGTTGTAGACATACGGGATGCAAAGTTTGAGTCACTAGCTTTTGTGAGGATTTGGCCTCATATTGATAGCGAGGCCAACACCTCAACTGTTCCCAGACTGACTACTCCAGTGTTCGTCCCTGATTTTATACTGCATGATCCAGCCTAGTGATTTTTGAGCACCTCAAGGAGTTGTTTACACCTTTGTGTTTCATTTTTTGGGTGCATTGAGAAAACTGCACATTTATTTGGGGTGTGGGGTACTTTCTTTTTTTAGTAATGATGTTAACTCATATTTTTCATTTGTAATGAATGCTTGATGTGATTATATTTTTAATGGATATATATTTTTTATGATTGTCATGTGTTGATAATTTTTTCTCTTTCATAGTTAGTTTAGATATAGTTGTTATTTTTTTAGATGGTAGAGTCCTTTCGCGTTTTCTTAGCCATGATTCTTTTTTGAAAGACTTAGTTTCTGTTGAATCTGGTATAATGATGTAGTAAATTATCGTAGTGATTGGTCTCGATGATAGATTGCTAATCAACTTTCTTAAGGGTACCAACCTACATTTGAGTTGTTCTTGGTTGAATAGAGTGTTTTAGATTTAGGTGGTAGTGGAAAATGAGCTTGATTCATATATATGTAACTATTTAGAAAAATAGTCTCCTCTAAAAGTTTTGGCACAACTGTTTTATGTTAACATGTTTACCTCTATTTGTGACATTTACTTATAATGATTGTGGCATTGATTCTCTAGTTGAGAGTACACATGAGTAGTTCATTTGATATCTATGTGCCAATATATAGTGAGGATTCTTATTTTGTTCACTGGTTGTACTCTAGAACTTGCCTGGTTATTCATGCTTTAGCTTAGGATTAATTTAGGGCTGTAGAGATGAACTTAGGCATTATTTGTGTTTCAAAAGCCCAATTAGCCTATATGAGCTTACTAAATGATTCATGTATCCCTAGTCTCTCCTTTTTGAGTCTATGACCCTCTTTCTTGATTAACCGCATTGAAATCAAAACCAATGCGTAAGTTAATTATCTTTTGAACCCCTCTTTCTTGACATTATAAAATGTTTTGATGATGTAAAATGGTGTAAGTTGGGAGTGAGAAGTTAAAAAAAGGAAAAAAGGGGCAAAAATGAATAAATTGACCACTTCCCAAGGTATATTGAGAAAGAAAAGAAAAAGAAATAGAACAAAAAGAAAAAAATTAAAGGAGAAGAAAAAGAAAAGAAAAGGAAAGAGGAAGAAAATGAAATAATCTCTCAAAAGGTACTTTGAGTTGTGGAAGTTGTTAAGGAAAGAAAGGGAAGGAAAAAAAGAAGCGCAAGGTAAAAGGAAATGAAAATGTGATATAGTATTCAAGGATGAAATTGAACCAATAAATTATATACTTGTATCCTACTAGCCCTTTATACCAATATTACAAGCTTCGAAAAGCTCTATTGTGATCTCAACTCCGATTTCCAAAAGAAAAAGCATTTGAGAATACAGGCAAACACACAGTAGTTGTGACCAAACATGTGAACATCTTTGTGAGAGTTAAGTGTCTTTGTCTTATCTTTTAGTCTTGTGTCCATGTATTGTGTGTGAATCTAAATTCTAAAAATGGATATTTTTCTTGATCTAATGTAAGGACATGTGGATGAAAATTGATAGCATAAGCTGCTTCTTAATCTAGTGAGCTTGCATGTTGAATTGATGTCATGAGTAAAGATTTCATGCTCAGTCTTAACAGTTGTGAGAAAGTTGAGTTTTGCATGATGGAGGGGGTGACTTGTTTTAAATATTTCATGCTTGTATCTACTTCTAATAAAAATCCTAGTGACTGCACTTTGTGATACCGAAAGAGGAGTCTAGGTTAGATTTTCTTATTTTAGTTGCTTTGGGATAAGCAAAAGCTTTAAGTTAGGAGTGTTGATGTGTTAAAATTTTGTGACACAATTTTACTTCTTTTCATAAAGTTTTACATGCCTTTAAGTGCTAATTTAAGTGAACACTAATACTATTTTGCTAAGTTTCAGGAATCACGTGATTTGATGGAAGGAGACACAAATCAAAGTAGTTTGCCAAAAAAAGGAAACATATGAAATGCAAATCCAAGATGTGGTCTACACTTCCAACCATATTCTAAACTAGAGAAGGCCAACAATCAGCCAGCAAAGCATAACTCAAGATACAGCCCGTATATTCAAAATGAGGACCATAAATTAAATCGCAAGATCAAAAAGTATGAACTTATGAAGAAATTTACCGAAGGGAGTATATACCGTAATTTCATTATGCGATCCATAAGCTGAAATATGGAAGATATCATATTGTGCTACAGATTCAATTCACAATTCAAGATATGGACTATCACTTAAATGTGTGATCTGTTCCTGCGATATGGGCTCTCCGAATTTAAATTAAACTTGGGGTTTGATGCTTTAGTATAAATAGTCTTTTTCATATTTTTGAGGTAGTTCTGGAAATTTTCAATTAGTTTGATAGTTTTAATGTAGAAGATTATCTGGGAGATGACTATTGTAGATTGGAGATCAATTGAATTTCAACCAAACAATTCAAACTTTCTCTTTCATCTTATGTCTCAATTTATACTTTCTCCTTCTTGTTTTTTCATAAGTAGCTAAATTCAAATCTAAGGTTGTGAATTCAATGGGTTTGTAAACCCTAATGATCTTATTGGGACTAATTAATTATAGGCTTTTGAATATTTGATTGACGTATTTTTGTAAGTGAGATTGATGGTTGCAAATATCCAATCATGCAAAATTTCCTCAATTATGTTTGAAAGAGCCAATTAAGATTTGGGCAGCATCATCAACTAGGACCCAAGGATTAAGCCTTGTTTAATAGGTTCACTTACAGATTTAATAAACCTAATTAGCTTTGTTTTTTTTTTTGAATTCTAGTCAATTTGAGAAAATTAATTTAGATTGACATTGTTATGTTGTTGAGAGACACTTAATGATTGCTTTCATATTCGTAAAGAGTCTATTCTCAAAAACCCTAAATGAGTGATTTAGGGGGGAATAACTCTATAAGAGGACACATCCCTAGTATTTCTCTATATTGATTTCAACTCATTGCATGTTAGACTTTAAAATTTTAGATTTCTTTTTTTCCACTAATTTGAGTAGTATTTAAAGCATTCAATCATATCAGATTCACTTAATAGCCTAGACCAATACTAAGTCTCTATAGATATGATCCTGACTCCTTGTTGGATATTTAAATTACAACCAACTGCTTCCACTCTCTTAAGTTGAGGTGTAATTGGTTGTAATTGGGCATGGTCATCTATTGATTTATTATGTAGGACTTTCTTGATATCCTGTTTACTGTAGCTTCTGTTGTTTGTCTCTATCGTGCTTTATTCTTAAGAGTGACTTGATGCAGGTACAAAGGCATTTTACAGTGGTTGTGATCAATCATTAAAGAGTGAAAAGAATGACTATGCTGATTTTGAGAGTTTTTGATCACCTCAGTACATATTTTGGATTTATAGGTCAAGCAATGTGTCATCTTCTTTTAAGTTGTTCTAATAAAAAGGAGTTATACCTGAAGATGCACTTGACTCTCTAATTCTTATAAAGTCTAATAAAGAAACTTTGGTGTGATAATTTATCTCTTGATCCATATTATTTATTAGTCTGATTAAGGTTTGTAAAAAGAAATAGTTTTTATATATTTTTTTTATGGTTTTGTTAAATAAACCTTACATTTTCCCCTTCATCTGAATATTTTGTGATGTTGATCCTGAATCTAAAATAGTACTAAATTTATATTATACATTAATGTGAATAATAACATGCATAATTTCATGACTATTAAAAGTAGTTGGTTTTACTATTGAGCTTGGTGATCTGTTAGAATGCTGCTTAGTTCGTATCTATTCAGCTATGAACCATAAATATGACACTTACAAGATTTTAACCTAAAATAGTTTAAATTTATCCTTATAGTTTTTAACTCTAATGAAAGAGGACACACGTACATTTATCAGGCTGCAGTAATTATATGGGAATACTACTCTCTGGAGGTCTTCACGGATCAGTAATCAAAGAATTTTTTAAATGCATAAGAGATTGGTGGAATTATCATCATTCAAGATGCTTATTTTTGTGGCTTTAGATTGGTTAACAGATGTTAGAAGATAGGTTGGACTACTACTTTATGTTTTGATAAGTAACAAGGTGAATCGAGTTCACTACATAATGAATCAGGTTCACTACATAGTTTTAGAAATATATTTTATATAGGTAAACCAGATTCATGGAGCAAACAAATAATGAAGACGACTAGGGTAAAGGTGTATAAAGAATCAAAGAGGCTAAAAGTGTTCAACTCCATCTGCGAGACAAACATATCGCAATAGTCCAAAAGGAAAGAGAAAATACTTTCCTTGTAGGACTACAAAATCCTACAAGAGACGACTAGGACAAGTAGAGATGCACAAGTATTACAAGACGAAGCCTATCTATAATCCATGTGGTAGAAGGAGAAAGGTGACAATTGCTAGCAACATACAGAGTACTCCTGAAATCAATTGTCATTGATAGTTCAAAAGAAGGTCAAGTTGAAGATTGTAATAGTTATGTTAATTCTAAATGATCAAGTGTCTGTGAATCTATGAATCAAAATTCTTAGTGTAAGAGAGAAGCTCAAACTCAAGTTTAGGGTTTGTAAAGAGTTCATTGGTTAGAGTTAATCGGTGATAGTGAGGTACTAGAGTTAGTCCCTCTGATTATTGAGTTGTAATCTAAAACTGCTTTTTGAAGTTAGTGAAGTTGAGAGAAAATCCTATTTGATAGATCATGATTATTTTGTCTCTTAAGCAAGATGGTTTTCCATGGTAAATTCTCATATAATTGCTAACTGCACAACACAATAAGAGATTAAACCAGGTTCAGTATAATAGGGCATTACTAATGGTGATTGGTGATTCTTTGATATGGTATTAGAACAAGTTTTTTCAACATAAAGCTAACATCTTGAAAATTCTACAATGGCAGCACCACCAACAACTTAAGAAGGTCAATCAACCACTAGACCATCTATGTTCAATGAACACTACAATGGATGGTGGAAAAATAGGATGATGGACTTTCTCATAGGTGAAGATAATAATCTATGGAATGTAGTCCTTGACGGACCCATCATACCTATGAAGATTGTTGAAGATGGAAAAGCCTTTGTTCCAAAAGGTAGATTGGAATGCAACAGAGAAAAATAATTGGCTGTGGAAATCAATGCAAAAGCAAAGAAGATCCTTTTCTGTGAGATTGAACCCGATGAATATAACAGGATGTCATCATGCACCAGCGCTAAAGAAATTTGGAATGTTCTACAAACTGCACATGAGGTAACAAATCAAATGAATAAATCCAAGATGGATAAACTAAACAGACAATATAAACTATTTAGGATAAAATATGGAGAGTCAATTCATGATATTCTCACCTAGTTCTCATCTATTGTGAACAAGATTTATTCTTTTGGCAAAACTATTCCTACCAGCAAAGTTGTGAGAAAACTGCTAAGTATTCTCCCTGAATCATGGAAAGGAAAAGTTGAAGCTATATCTAAAGCAAGGGATCTATACATGCTAACCATGGATAAACTCATTGGGAATCTAAAGACCTATGAACTCAAGAAATCATATGAATAAGAGATGACTGGCTCATGCAAGGACAAGAACTTGGTCTTAAAAGCTACAACTGTTGAGGAATACAACATGTCATTGCTTACATGAAGATTTCAACATATTTTCATGAGGGGATTCAATACTCAGGGGAGGAACGCCGCAAAACCAATTCAGAAAGGTGCTCGTGAACAAATCTATCACAGATGCAGTGAACCAGGTTACTTTATTAAAGAATGTTCACTATGAAAACTAGAGCACAAACGGAATCAAGTAGAAAAGACTAAGGAAGGAAAAAAGGATCGACCTCTTGTACCTAACAGAAGACTCACCAGAAAATAAGTTGATGGTGTAGTGAAGAGGTCCTTGACAACTATGAGAGACACATCCAATGATGAATTCAAACAAACAATAGAGACTGAAGATAAATCACTCCTGGCCATACGTGATTCTGATGATGAGGACATCGTGGCATTGATGGAAAATTCAAATTCAGATTGCGATGAATAAAAAGGCTCAAGTTAATTTTCTTGACTTAAAAGAAAACATTAACTCATACTCTCAAAAGAAATTAACATCTCTCTCTACATTTCTCATTGATGAGTATGACGCTCTAGCAACACAAAAGGAACAACTTATGAGTGCCTATGCTTCTCTCAAGTATGACAATATCAAACTGGAAGAAGAGCAAGAGAAACTAGTCGAAAAGGTTGAGGAATTAAAAACTAACACTAAGGATCATCTTGAGGGGAAAAATTGACTTAAAACCGGAAACTTGAAACACAAGCACTACAAACTGAGTCAGACCCTTAGGAAGAACCTATAAAAGGCCAAAACTAAACTTGAATGAACATTAAGGTGGAACACGTCCTCTGAACTAGTAGTATCAATGCAGGAAAGTCACTTTAGTCAGAGACAAGGTCTAGGATATAAGAGGAGATGTCTAAGAACTAATTCAGTTTTTAAGCTAAATTATATACTCTACTATCACTGTGGAACAATGGGCTATTACAAATAACAATGCAAAATCAAGCTAAAAGCAACCAGAAAAAACCTTGAGTTTGCAAATCGTAGATTAGGAAAATATTCACAAAACACAACAAGTAAGACAAATGTGAGGTTGTTAACCCTAGACTTTGTCCCCATGTCCAAACTATAAAAATGAGAAGAAACTTTTCATTGTCTTTCTAGACCAAAAAAGATCTAATTCATCCTTTTAAAAATAAAAAGAGACCCAAGCTTGACTGGGTACCCAAAACTAATTTCTAACTATTGTTGCAGGTGAAGGTGATAATGAAGAAGTCAACCTGGACATGGACAGTGCATGATCCAGATACATGACGGGTATGGTATAAAATTTTCTATCAGTCACTAAGCACAAAGGAAGAAACATTGCCTTTGGAAATGGTAAGAGAGAAAATATAGTTGGAATTGGAAAGGTTGGAATGCTATGTCTTAGGACATAGAGAATGTGTACGATGTGAAAGGACTGAATCAAAATCTATTGAACATCTCTCAAATGTGTGATAAGGAAAACAAATTGTTATTTACCTCAGCTGATTGCAAAGTGACTAGCGTAAAGTCAGGAAAGTTAATTCTGAGAGGATTGAGGCACCAAAATATTTACAAAAAAAAAATATTCTTGATCATATTGGGGAAGAACTCTCATGTCTGAGCATAACTAT
>JACEIK010001186.1:38939-58036 GCA_018107945.1 Datura stramonium
TTTTACCCCGTAGTCCAGTCCCTGTGGGTTCGACATTCCGGTTCTTAAAAAGGGCCACTATATTACTTGTACAACCCGTACACTTGCGGGCTCATCAGTTTGCTTTAAAAATATGGATACATTACCTTTATGGGGTTCACGTGGATGTTTTCACCGATCACAAGAGCATTTAGTACGTGTTTAGTCAGAAAGACTTGAACCTTCATCAAAGAAGGTGGCTGGAGTTACTGAAAGATGATGACATGAGTGTGCTATACCACCTGGGCAAGGCAAATGTGCTGGCGGATGCCTTAAGCAGGATGTCCATAGGGAGCATTGTTCATGTTGAAGAGGGCAGAAAGGAGATGGCAAAGGATATTCACAGGTTAGCTCGATTAGGAGTGCATTTAATCAATTTAGCTAAGGGAAGAGTTGTAATTCAGAGTGGATTTGAATCCTCATTGGTAGTAGAGGTTAAGTAAATGTAGGATGAAGACCTCATACTCCTCAAACTAAAAGAAGTAGTTGTAAGAAAAGAACTAGAGGCTTTCTCCCAAGGGGGAGATGGTGTGCTTCGTTACCAGGTCAAACTTTGTGTTCTGGACATAGATGACTTGAGACAACGAATACTGGAAGAAGCACACAACTCTAGATATTCTATTAACCCAGGTTCCACTAAGATGTACCGTGACCTATAGGAAATCTACTGGTGGAACAACATGAAGGGGACATTGCAGAATTTGTGACTAGGAGCCCGAATTGCCAGCAGGTTAAAGTTGAACATCATAGACCTAGGGGTATGACTCAGGATATCATCATATCCACCTGGAAGTGGGAAGAAGTGAATATGAACTTTATTACAGGTCTACTTCATACTCGTCGGCGGCATGATTCCATTTGGGTGATAGTAGATCGAATGACTAAAACAACACATTTCCTCCCAGTTTAAACTACAGACTCAGTTGAGGATTATTCTAACTGTACATTCGGGAGTTAGTCAGACTGCATGGTGTCCCCTTATCCATTATTTCAAATAAAGGTGCCCAGTTCACCTCACATTTCTGGAATTTCAGAAAGGACTTGGCACTCAGGTCAAGAAGCTTTTCACCCTCAGACAGATGAACAAGCTGAGCGGACTATTTAGAACTTAGAAGACATGTTGAGAGCTGTGTGATCTACATGTTGAGAGCTGTGTGATCTACTTCAAGGGTAGTTGGGATGATCACCTACCTCTCATCGAGTTTGCATGCAACAACAACTACCACTCCAGTATTCGGATGGGCCCGTTTGAGGCATTATATGGTAGGTAGTGTAGATCTCCTATAGGGTGGTTTTTGGTTGGCGAAGCCACACTGATAAGGCTGTCTAAAAATTTCACCTATGAAAGGGATGATGAGGTTGGGAAAGAAAGGGAAGCTCAGTCCGAGGTATGTAAGACTCTAAAGGATTCTGAAGCAAATTGGCGATATGGCCTATTAGTTAGAGTTACCTTTAGAGTTAACATCAGTACACCTAGTATTCTATGTGTCACTACTAAAGAGGTGCATCGATGATCCAACCTTAGGTGTGCCACTAGACAGTGTGGAAGTGAAGGATAGTTTTTCTTATGAAGAAGTCCTAGTTCAGATCCTGGACCGTCAGGTTCGTAAGCTGAGAAACAAGGAGGTCACCTTAGTAAAAATCTTGTGGAGGAACCAGCTAGTTGAGGGGGCCACATGGGAAGCAAAAGCAGATATGATGGCTAAATATCATCATTTATTCCCTTCCAATTTAGTTTTAGTATCAGGTATTAAATTCCTCCTCAATACTCGATTCAGTTCCGTACTCATCAGCTCCATTCATGTTTTAAGTATGCATCCTAGTTGCATCGACACAATTAGTATGCCTATTCCAATTTGGAGTTGGTTACTCCTTCAGAAATCAGTTTATAGTTTCAGTTTGGGAATTTAAGCTCTTTTCCCAGTTTTCCAGCAGTCTCAGCCTTCATTAAAGGTTGAATGATCCTAAGGGGGAGATATTTTAACACTCAAAAACTTTCCTAGACCAAACTCAAACTCAGTAGGAAGAAACAGAAAATTTTGTCTCAAAACAACCGAGACAATGAGTCGTTGTTAGCAGTAATAACCCGTTTTTGGGTCATGGTAAGCCCTGTCGGTTGCCTTCAGAAACCAACGAGACATGGAGTGACCTGGCACATGTAACAACGAGTCGTCCTGTCACTCGTTGTATGCCCAACTATGAAACCTGTTAACCCTTCCAAGGAACCTACGAGCTAGATGACAAGTCATTGTCTGGTGTAATAGCTTGTGGTTTGAGTCGTTAGATGGAACTCCAAAACATCTTCCACTGACAACAAGTGTCAACAACGACCTGTTATATCACACAACGAGTCATTGTTTCCATCCATGATGATAAGTCCAGAAATCCCTCAGTTTTTTAGTGGTGACAACGAGCAGACTCAACGACCCGTTGGTTTATCCAATGAGTCGTTGTGTTGTCTGTTAGTGGAGGGTCCATGTTTTGTCAAAAATCCCTATTGTAAGCACGAGAGGAACCAATGACCTATTGATTTGTCCAACGAGTAGTTGTTCTCTCTCATTTTCCAGTTCCAGTGAGCCTAGATTTTAGGCCCAGGACCAACGACTGGCCCCAATGAGTCATGGTGTCAACCAACGACTCATTATGTGACCTGTTAGATCCCGACAGACAGTTTTTCAAACTTTCTCTCAGGGGAATTTTCATAATTGCTAGCTATTTTAATCCCTAAACTATGTCTTATTGGGCATGTTTAGTAGAGAATTAAAGGGGTTGATCGACTTAATTCTTCCCATTTCTCTCAGGTCAAGATTTTCAAAATGTAGAAGTTCTAGGCAGACATTGCAGAGCTAAGCTAGGGCTTCCAGTTTTCTTCATACTTCTCTAGATTTCTTTCCAAGGGTTTTACTATAGGTATGTGGGAATTTAATAATGCTTAAATACACTCCTAGTTTAGGAAAAGTGTAAGAGATTGTTGTATCAAAAAAAATATTCCTGATGGATGTCGGGGTTGAATCCCACAGAGAGTAGTGAATGATGTGCAAAAGTGTTGTTTTAGGAAATTTGAATTAATTCGCGCTAATGAAGGAAAATAGAACAGGAAATTTTTGGGGGAAAATAGAGTTAACAATATTGTGGATTTCAAACCAGCTTGCCAAAATAGCAAAATAACCAAAACTAATAGGCAATAATGAGAGAAGACTAGAGGTGTGGTGTAGATGGGGTGCTAACCAAATAAGGATGTGCTAGCTCATCAAATCATTGTGAATACGTGTAAATAACTTTGGGCAAGAAGGCATCATATGTTTTTCAACCTCATAGATGCCTTTTTATTGAGTCCTTTCGAACCTTAAAACACAATTCAATTAGCCCAATAGAGTTCTGGTTGATAGCTGAGCTATTTCTAGCCATTATCTACTAATTAGGATGATGAACATGTATTTGGCTATTTCTAGCCCAACTTCACACAATCACATCCATTCCCACCATCCAATTCCCTCCCAATACTTCAATTCTTCTTTTTCAAGCTAAATCAAGTAAGAAAAATAAACCCACATTTGCAACTATGGATCATCAACTATAAATTTGAGAGAATTCAACAAATTTACACTAATTAAGCAATATTAAGATGAATCTAGCAATACCCAATCTAATTACACACCCATCATCACACACCTCTAATTGATGATTTAGCTACTCATGATTAAGAAACTAAAGAGTATGTTCATCAATAAACTCAATGATTTCATTAATAAGAGTAAGCAAAATCAAACTCAAAATATGTCTGCAATAATGGTTATACCTTGCTAATGATAGAAGAAGAAAATAAGAAAAACAATATTCCATACTCTCCTCCAATGGAGTTCTTCTCTTTTCAAGGCAAAAGAAATGTTTAAGAAGCTAAAGTTAAGATATGATATGTATAGAGTACTTTCTTCTAGAATATATTCAAAAATAGAGCAATCAATTTCCTATTTTTTAGTGTTAGACACATTTTCCCCTATTCAGGCATCTTATCACTTGAGAAGGCACCAATGGTTTGCCGATTACACTCCATGAACCATCCTCCATCATCTTCTTCTCCTCCAGTGATTTCCAGTAGCGATTCTCCAGCCTCTGATCCTGCTCTGCCGATTACTTTGCTCCTTGGTCCAGCAAGTTCAGGCGCCTGTAGAAAATTTGACCAGTGAGTTGCCAATTGATGACCGCGACCGCCGATTGCATTTGTTCTTCAAATCAGTGGCCCTCTATGTTTGACCGACACTTCCTCGGTTTCCTCTGGTGGAGCGCGGATTGTCACCTGATTTCCTTCTTTTTACTCCACTCTTTCTCTTTTTCTTCAACTCAGATGTCTACACATAAAATGGCAGAAAAGGGCATAAAATTCATCTAAATGAATTGCAAACTAAGCTAAAGCTCATGCTTAAGAGCCTATTGAGTTGGTAAATTAGTAACTTATCAAACCCCCAAACTTGAACCATAGCTTGTCGTCAAGTAATGCAATTCTTGTCAATTGAGAAACATGCACTCCATCTGAGTTTATACATCAATCACCAATGACACTATGAAAACCCAAAAATGCTCACCAACTCATAGAAAAAGAGAAGCAAATTTCCCAAAAACAAAAGTGGAAAAATTTCAAGAGGCCTCCACAATTCAAAGATATGATTCACAAATGTTTTCATTTTGAAAAACAAGGGCATAACATATCCACAAAATACACGTAGCATCTCAATTCATAATCATTGCACATTCAAAGGTTTCCTTAGAGCTCGCACTACTCATGCCTCATTCACACATTTAACTTAATGCAAGTGTGTCCTCAAAAGGAATGATGCCACTCACAAATGAGAGAATCTCTTTTCTTTATCATGAATCAATGCACACACAAGGGATTGTAAAGAAAGATGATCATGCTCACTCTCCCAAAAGAAATCTTCATGCACACAATTTGACCCATAGGCTTGCCCATCATGTAATTCTCCACTAATGTAGAGCAACTGCACTCAAAATCACTTAGGAATTGTGGGTCAAAATGAAGGCTAGGGCTAAGGGTAGGATGAATATTTAGCTTTAGTGACTAACACTTCCCTAATGCCTTTACAAATTCTCGTAACATCCCGTTATCTTTTTTAGATCACTCCACCTTATTTCTCCTTTTTCATTATATTCATCTTTTGTGCAATATGAGCCACCCTTATAACATCTATGAATTTTACATTTAGCCTTATCTATGCAAGAGATAACACCGATTAATTGTTCTTCCTCTTTTGATGATTCGAAGTCTTTCAACCCATCAATTCACTTATCTCATCACAATTTTGGTGCTACCTCAATTTTAGGCTTCTCATTTTCTCCTACTCTTGCTAACCCCCAAACTTAGGCCTTTGACTCATTTCACATTCACTCCCTTATTTCTCCCTATTTCTTGGGCTTCAAGCCCCATTTTTCATTATTTCATCACTAGCAATTTGGGAGGATGGGTGCCAAAGAGAAGGATTAAAAATGGTCATTAGGCTTGTAATGTATTTTTCAAAGAATTGGTCCAAGGCTCAAACGTTGGCTATCAAAGATTTATGTTCAAGGAGGTCATTTCGGGTTAAGTGAATTAACAAAAGAGGACCTAAGATCATGTTCTAAGTGCAGCTACATCTAGAATTATGCCTTGAGTCACACTTAGGGAAAGTTCTAGACAAGTAAGTGAATTAACAAAAGAGGACCTAAGATCATGTTCTAAGTGCAGCTACATCTAGAATTATGCCTTGAGTCACACTTAGGGCAAGTTCTAGACAACAAGCTATGTATGCGATTCACAAAGATCCTTGCCACACAAGGCATCACATCCAAAGAGTCCACAAAAGTCATTATCATCACAAAATCTTGATTCAAGACATTAGAGCTGCAAATTCATAAGGCAAACAAGGAATCTACAATGTATGACAGAGAGTGCTACATTCTCATTTCAAATGCCCATTTTTCTTTTCCAAAATTTTGGTGGTGCCTCTCAGAAAAGCTCCAGAAAAGACTCAAGAAAGACATGACATTTTCCCTTAAGAGGGTCGCCTAAAAATCTATCATCAGGAAGGGCCAACCCGGGTAGAGAACAAAAGAAAATAAAATGAAGAAATAAAAAAATTGCTCCTCGGGAAAGAACTGTGGTATGAAGAAAACTCTTGGAGTTTTATTATTATTCTACTATTTACATAGACGAACAAAAGAGTTTGGGTCAAAAAACAGTAATTGACGATTCAAAGCAAAGACCCCTTTTTCATCACTAACACACTAACATCCAAAAACTCATCCATTTCGTTCATTCAGATTTTATCAACACAACTAGCTCGACAAGGGCAATCATCAACAATACTAAAAATGAGCCCCACAAAGGCTCATAACTCTCCATCAAATAAAAACAAAAGCTCGACAAAGCCTACATCAAATCATTACAAAATAAAACACAATTGACCCCCAGAAAGCACTCATCCCACCCCTAACTTAAAGATTACATTGTCCCCAATGTATGCATGCAAAATAAAGGGGGTGAAATACTCCCTATGTGGGTCACTCCTCATCATCCATATCATAATCTGCGCCTACTTCTGGCTTACCCTCAAAGCCTGCATCACTTGGATCCTCAACGTCATCTCCTAAGCTATCAAATAAATCATATAAAGGGCCTTGAACTGTAGAAGGACCAACTATTGCAGTGTCAAGAGCACTCAAATCAGGCACCTCCACGGATGTCCGACTCTTCCACTCCCTTACTTCAGTTCAAAGAGAGGTGACAACCCCCTCCACAGCATCTACCTACTTTCATAGTGTGGTTAGACTCTCATACATAGATTTCATCTCCCTTTTAACAGTTCAAGCGATGAGAGAAGGGAGGCTCCACATAACCACTTTTTTACTCTGGACCATCTTCCCTGCTTNCTACTTTCATAGTGTGGTTAGACTCTCATACATAGATTTCATCTCCCTTTTAACAGTTCAAGCGATGAGAGAAGGGAGGCTCCTAGACAACTTTTGAAGCTGACTCTCATAGAGTTAGTCATTTCCACCAGCTTGTGGATATGCTTGATTGGGAAGATATTGGAGGGGGTGATGCTTTTGGCATAGGTACGTCACTCGAGGTATGGCCTGAAGCTTCTTGGTGAGGCATATTTAAATCTGGGGCTTGGGGAGATTGCTCAAAATCATAAGAACCCTCCGTAAAATCAAAAGCCTGCATCCTCTTCCGCTTGACTGTGGGTGCCGCAGCATCTCTCTTCCGGTCTAATGTGATTACACCCGAAGCAGGGATAGGGGTCTCATCTAGGAATAATGGTCTCTAGCTTGCAAGCACAATTGTCCCCTATTCATCACCCTAAACTCCATTATCACAATATCTCAAACACTCACACATAACATATCAAAGCAGTACCTCTATACATGAGAAGTGTTAAAACGATGATTTACCCTTAAGAATGGCGTCACCCAATCTATTATAGGGTAAAGTATGTCTTTTTAATACCTTTTTGGGTTACTGAGACTTCACCCCATTTAACTATACACAAGAATAACAAATTCCCCCCATACCCATTGCAATATCAAAACTCTATCATTCCACCAATTTCATATAACAACAAGGATGGTATCAATCATGAAAATATTGGGGATAATGGTAGTAAAGCGGAGGGGAATGTATGTCATAGTAATATCTATAAGCAACCAGAGTACTATTAATGAGAAAATAAGAAATTTAAGGGTACAATACCACTCTTAAGAGAATTCTTTGTAGAGACTAGTTGTGGAAGCTTGGATAATGCTCAACAATGGCAACCTTTCAAGACTAGCTTAGTAGAGAGGATGTGTATGAGTGTAGTAAAAATTAGGTAGAAAGGTTGGGGGGATTTAATAGGTAAGCTGGTGAGAATGTGGTTGGTTGAGGAGGAAGTGGATGGTTAGTGGTGTTTAAATTGTATGGAAAATGGAAGATAGGTAGTTGTAGGAATATGGAAAAGTGGGATGTTGGGAAAATAAAAAGGGGTAAGGAAAAGTGTTAAAAGGGGAAAAAGGGAAGTCTAAGGGAGTGAAAAAGGGAATTTTGGCATATTAGGACGGCTATCCACAACTTTTGGGTTGGGTAGGTCCATAATTTTGTTAAGATTTTAAAATAAAACTCGTACCTTCACCGGCGTTACACTAGCGATCGCTGGTTGGATCCAGTGGTTTGTCACCTTACCATCTCCTGCTTGATTTTGTGCCCAGCTTACTGTCTTGCAACCGGAGATTGACCGGCGGTTCACAATCTAGGTTCTGCGTTCTACCGGTGGATTGATGCTTGTGCACTCACTGCTCAGGTATTCTGGCTTACACTGGCATTCAAGCGGCGGTAAGCTGTCACGACCCGAATATAGAGATGGATTGAGACACAGGACAAGGAGCCCCTAGAGACCCCAAGTCGACCTATGGTATGAACATTCATCTAACTAGAAAAAAATAAAGTAGAAAAAATAACATGATAATCTTAGCGGAAGTCTGAAATAAGCATAACATTAGAAATACACACGATTTTGAAGTTGATTACATTCTATGTCTGAAAAGCCTTTAATACTGATGAGTTGATGGGACAAGACCCCCAACTAACTCTTTAAGTCTGAAACTGGATACATAAGGAAAACTGATAAAGCATGGTCTTGTAGAGATGAGGACTCACCAACAGTGGTGGGATGCTAACTCTGAAAGGCTGGCTAAGGACGAGGCTGAGGCTGAGTCTGAGTAATGGGGCCTATATCATAAAATGATACAACATAGAGTATGTGGTCAGAACGTGAAATGTACCGAGTATGTAATGTAAGTAAAATGACTTAAATAAGTAAAATCATTTAAAACATGCATAATGTAAAACATAACAAAATAACAATCTGAGAGTAGGGCTTGCATGCTATCTTTCTGAAAACATGATCTCAATGTAACATAACATCATAACATAATCTATTGACCCAAAACTGAAATCTGGTAGTCATAAATAAAGTTGAACATTGGATTCAAACCTGCTTTAGAACATATATAGATATATAGAACATGAGTGATAAACATGTATAATTTTAATCATGAGGAACAATGGGAGACTCGTCTTTTAACCGACATACCACGATAGAGCTTACGTTGTCCCAACTTTCACACTCAAGTGGGTTGTAATACCCCAAAAGTTCCTAAGATTAGACCCTGGATCAAAACTGGAAGTTGCCTGAAAAACTGGGAAAAAGTCACAGGACGGTTGATGTAACGACTCGTGGTTGGAACCACGAGTCGTTGTGTGCAGTCGTGGTTATGGGAGACCTAGTGGTAATGCATACAATGGGTGAAGTAATGACTCATTTCTCGGAACAATGAGTCATTGTTTGTGATCGTGGGTGAGTACTGTACTTAAGCATGGGGGATGTAACGAGTCTTTCAATAACTCATTGTGAGCTATGACGATTCATTGTCATCAATCGTTGTCTAGGTGGTCATATCTCCAGTGGACTTAATGGATGGGTACCACGACTTGTTGGAGGGAACAACGAGTTGTGGTGAGGCTCATAGTAAGGCGAAGCTCAGGGTACTCAGGGGGGGGACAAGTAAAGATCGACCCAACGATCTGTTTGGTCAAAGGACGAGTCATCCTATTGAGCCGTTGTATGAGTCCGGAATCAGGGCTTAGGCAATGCATATGACAGGCCATACCATGAGTTTTGGTAGCTTCCGACGACTCATTGGTACGCCCGTTGGATCGATCTGTACAGAATTTTCTAGGTATTTCATTAAGGGTATTTTTGATATTTCTATGCTCTAGGGCCCTAAACTACGTCATTTTATGTATTTTTCTGGGCATGATAAGATAGTTTAAGATCCTCTAATTATCCTGATTCCCATGCATAAAAGTTAGGACAATTTTAGGGAGATCAAGCATAGCTCTAAGCTTTTCCCTATCAATTCTCCATTTGGCATTCAAGGAACTCTAGAATCTAATCTTACCCAAGTTTGTAGGGTTACGAATGGGTGTTTCCATTCACACCCATGTCCATTCTCTATTAATTTATGAAAATCTATCAAAAATCTCATGGGGTTTTGATTTCAATTTCGTGAAAATCTAATGATTCACTAATGGGTTGTTTGATTTGTGAATTACATTGTATTTTATGGACTTTGATCAGATTTTACAACTATTTTGATTATAACATTATTTATTTTGATTCTACTCAATTAAGCCTAATTATGCATGATATATGATAAATCGATTTATGATCTACTCTTCAAGAGTTGGTATTTACAAACCCAACATAATTTATGATTTGACATATGGATTTATTTAATTACCCATCATGATTTGATTATTTACAAGTTATATATATGATATACAAGTATGCATGAAACCTATGATTCATGAATTATGTTTTGACCGACTCACCGGCCTTATGTCATGGCTAGTTCACGTATGTACAAGAATGTTTATGATTATCATGATTTAACTAGACCATGAATTCATGCATGTTATACTATGAGCACTATATATGTTTTGGGAGTAATATTGAACACCGAGTAGATTCGGGGCCTAGGTTCTGCCCCAGATCTCATAAACTACATGCCACTGTAGGTATGTTGGGACCTCCTCTGTGACTATCCCCGGCCCAAATGGCCCTATTTATGGTGATATCAAACTTTCATGGTTCTACCCTTGGAAAGGTACGAACACCCTCCCGACTAGGGTCATAAGTCGGGCTTCATGTGTGCTCATATGGGGTATGTTGGTTAAGAGAATCTTCCACTGTTCCTCATGATTTATGAAAGTTTATGATTATGTATGTTGGCTCAAGTTATGTTCAAAACAACTTTTCTCTCATGATTATGATTACGAATGTATTATGAATGTTTTAAAAAAATCTTGAGCCTTATGTTATGTTATGTTATGATATTTATGATATGAGCATGATGTCCTACTATTATGATGTTTTATGAGTTCCTTTACATATTTTTAAATCTCCATTTTACTTACCTTGCATACTCGGTACATTCCACATACTGACCGCATACTTTCTATGCTGTATCGTTTCATGATATAGGACTCGGCTCTCAGGCTCATCCTCATTCTTAGTCTATCCCTGAGTTCGCTTTCAACTTTGCTGGTGAGTCCTCATGTTTCGAAGGCTGTCTAATTAAGCATGTATGATGTTCTATGTTTCAAAATTTGGACGGGTTAGTTTGGGGTATTGTCCCATCAACCCATCTTACATGTTAGAGGTTTTCAGACAGTATGTAGTACTCAGCTTATGTATATGTCTAGTACTTCCAAACGTTATGATATGCTGTGTTATGTTTGCGTTTCCTCTATGCCTTATGTTCATCCTTCCGCTTAAAGTGAGTGAAGTAGATGTATGCTTATGCCATGGGTTGACTTGGGGCCTCTTAGGGTTCCTCGTCTCGTGTTACAATTCGGGTCTCCGTTCAGGTCGTGACAAACTTTTGTATCAGAGCCATAGGTTTTTAAGTATCCTAAGGTGTCTGAAAATCGCGTTAAGTAGAGTCATTTTAATGGGTGTGAAGCGCGCCACACTTATGACAAAGAGGCTATGAGACATTTAGGAAATGTTCCCTTCTTTCATGATTCATGTCGTGCGATGAAAAGTCTTTCTATCATTCTAATTCGTGCTATTCGCGATTGCATAATCATGGCTCCTAGAAGAATGAACGGAAGAAGAAATGGAAACGGTGAAGGCCATGGAGATGGAAATGATCATGGGCATCAGCAAGCCCCACCTGTTCAGGAGCTCCAAGCATCAGAGCCAGTTGCCGACGCAGAGTTTCGGGCGGCTATCTAGATGCTGGCACAGGCCTTGACCGCTCAGGTCAACACGCGGGCTGTTGCGCATGTCCCACAGAATGGCAATGCTATAGTAACCCAGATTAGAGTTTTTTTTAGGATGAACCCTCCGGAGTTCCTTGGGTCCAAGGTGGATGAGGATCCATACGATTTCATTGAGCAGATTCTAAAGATCACCCAGGTTATGGGGGTGACCAATGGAGATTGTGTTGATTTGGTCTCCTATTAGCTAAAGGGGGTGGCACACATATGATTCAAGAAGTGGAGAGATTCTAGGGAAGTGGGTGCAGGCCCTATAGGTTTGGAAGAGTTCCACGCGACATTCTTGGATTGGTTTTTCCCCGAGAGATGAGGGAGCTTAAGGAGGCTGAGTTTGTTATCTTAAAGCAGGGTGGCATTTCAGTTTAGGAGAATGCATTGGAGTTCACCCATCTATCCAATTATGGTCTAGAGTTGGTGGCAGATCAGAGGAATCGGGTGAGCCGTTTTGTACATGGAGTGGCGGACTACCTTGATAAGGACTGTAGGATCGCCATGTTGCATCGAGATATAGACTTTCCCCGCATCGTGTTGCATACTTAGCAAATGGAGTCAGTGTATCAGAGGTCGAGAGAGGCCAAGAAGGCTAGAACCGATAGTTATGGGACTTCTCAAGTCATATCAGGGGGTGGACCGCGTCAGCAATCCCAACACCGGTCTATTGCTCTAGCACCATCATCGGCCAGTACGCGATCTATATTTTGAGGGGATCAGAGGAGTAGGGCTCTAGATTCGAGAGGTTAGGGTTGCATGAGATAGAGTGCACTTTCCCAGCTTGTGCAAAGTGCGACAAGAATCACTCGGGGAGGTGCCTAGTTGGCTCGGATGCTTGTTTCTGGTATGGCAAACCCGGACACAGACTCAGGGATTTCCCTTCAGCAAATTCAGGGGGCGGTGGAGCCCGTATGCCAGCAACCAATTCAGTCGCTCCCACAGCACATCCCCCTCAACAAGGTGCCTCGACTAGTTCAGCCGGCGGTCAGTACCAAAATAGTAACTATGCTTTAGCACCCCGTCAAGAGCAGGAGGTCTCCCCGAATGTTGTCACTAGTATGTTACAAGTTTTTCATATTGATGTTTATTCTTTACTAGATCCGGGGGATACTTTGTCTTTTGTGACTCCTTGTATTGCTAGTGACATTAGAGTTAGTCTTGAGACTTTTATAATCATTTTCAGTTTCTACTCGTGTTGGTGATTTGATTGTAGCTAGGTGAATGTATAGAGGATGCCTGGTCACTATATTACATAAAGTCACCTCCGCAGACCTTGTAGAGTTATCCATGAATGACTTTGATATTGTTCTGGGCATGGATTGGTTGTATGCGTGTTATGCTTCTCTAAATTATAGAACCTGCGCAGTGGAGTTCCATTTTCCGGGTGAGTCAGTCTTGGAGTGGAAGAGTAGTTCAGCGGTACCTGTAGGTCATTTCATTTCCTATCTTAAGGCCATAAAGATGATCTCTAAGGATTGCATGTATCATCTAGTTAGGGTTAAGGATGTTGAGTCTGAGACCCCGACTATCCAGTCAGTTTCGGTGGTGCGTGAGTATCCAGAAGTATTCCAAGATGATTTACCAGGTCTTCCTCCCAAGAGGGAAATTGATTTTGGTATTGACCTTCTACCTGACACGCAGCCTATATCTATCCCTCTTTACAGGATGGCTCCAGCTGAGCTAAAGGAGTTGAAGGATCAGTTGAAGGACCTAGATAAGGGCTTCATTAGGCCGAGCAAGTCTCCATGGGGTGCACTAGTGTTATTTGTCCGAAAGAAGTATGGTTCGCTTTGGATGTGCATTGACTATCAACAATTAAACAAGGTCACCGTTAAGAACAGGTATCCTTTGCCCATGATTGATGATTTTTTTGACCATCTTCAGGGTGCTAAGTGTTTCTCAAAGATAAAACTCAAGTCCGGGTATCATCAGCTCAGAGTTCAGGAGTACGATATCCCGAAGACAGCCTTCAGGATGCGATATGGACATTATGAGTTTGTAGTTATGTCTTTTAGACTAACAGATGCTCCTCCAGCTTTTATAGACCTGATGAACAGGGTGTTCAAGCAGTACCTGGACATGTTCGTGATCGTGTTCATTGATGATATCCTTATATACTCTCGGAGAAAGGAAGAGCATGCCCCTCATTTGAGAATAGTGCTTCAGACTCTCAAGGATCGTCAATTGTACGCGAAGTTCAGCAAGTGCGAGTTTTGGTTGAACTCGGTAGAATTTATGGGCTAAGTGGTATCAAGCGAGGGCATAAAAGTAGATTCTCAGAAAATTGAGACGGTGAAGAATTGTCCTAAACCGATGAATCCTTCAACTATTCAAAGTTTCTTGGGCCTAGCTGGCTACTACCGGAGATTTGTTGAGGGTTTCTCATCAATTGCAGCACCTTTGACCAAATTGACTCAGAAAAAGGTGAAGTTTCAATGGTCGGAGGCTTGTGAGAAAAGCTTCCAAGAGTTGAAGACTCGACTTACTACCGCACCAGTGTTGACCCGACCCGAGGGTACCGATGGTTTTGTGGTGTATTTTGATGCTTCGAGAATCGGACTCGGATGTGTATTGATGCAGCGAGGGAAAGTGATAGAATATGCCTCTAGACAGTTAAAGATCCATGAGAAGAATTACCCAACCCATGATCTGGAGTTGGCCGCAGTGGTATTCACATTGATGTTATGGCGACATTACTTGTATGGGGTCCATATGGATGTGTTTACGGACCACAAGATCTTACAATTTATGTTCACGCAGAAGGACCTCAATCTATGGCAAAGAAGGTGGTTAGAGCTACTCAAAGATCACGATAAGGATAATGTGGTGGAGGATGCACTTAGTAGACTCTCGATGGAGAGTGTGTTCCATGTGGATGAAGGGAAGAAAAAGGTGTTGGTGAAGGATGTACATCAACTCGCAAGGTTGGGGGTTAGACTAGTTGGCTCCACCGATGGCGGAGTTGTTGTTTAAAGCTGTAATGCCCTGGAATCTCAAAATCAATATCCGTGACTTAATTCAGAAAATCTGGGAAACTGCAAAAATATTGCAGAACGACCCACCTAACGACTCGTTAGGTGACCCCCCATGATTCGTTAGGTGAGCCGTGAGGAGGAGGCTGGAGATTTCAAAGGAAGGAGGCAGTATACCCAACGAGGGACCTTATGCGTCGTGGTCACTGACCACGACCCATTAGGTCACTCGTGGGCAGGCTCTAGTTGGTATTATATACAGTCGTCCAGTGTACTTGACAAGTGGGTGCAACGTGTCGTTATCAGTGCAGGAGACTCGTTAAGTCACCCGTTAAAGGACTTGGCATTAAATCCCTATAATGAGGCAGTGTGGTCCACGAATGGTGACCACGAGTTGTGGTCAGTGACCACGACTTGTTGAGTCCCTCATTGTGACTTTAATGAATCTGGGCATGTTACATGCCGAAAATTTTTTGGTGATTATTTTATGTTTGTATGCTATGTTAAGGGAAGTACAGGTTATATATTTTCCATAGATGACAAGGGAAATGTGTACGAACGGAAAACCGAAGTGTATGTGAAGTTCGTAAGTAAGGGTCAATTTTAAATAACCATATATCCTAGTATATAATGAATTAGAAGCTCCACAACCTATCAAATTAAAGTTTTTTGAGTCTAGTTTTCAGAACATCAAACTGCTCATCAATCAAAGTTCGGGGTAAAAAGTTATAGACGTTTTACCGTGATACTATCGGGCAATAAGTAGGCCACCGCCCTAAAAACGGCCACCGCCCAACATGCTTTATATTTTAAGTCATGACTTATCAAATCATTTTCAATGTTTCCAAAATTAAGGTGCCTGCATATTCTCTGAAACTCTCTCAAATTTCCAGCAAACAATTAAGGAAAACACTAAGCTAAACTCCATTAAACTAAAGCTAAGTAAAGAAAATCTACCATAAGGTGAAGGTGGTGTGTTGGTGGCTGTTTTGGCTGCACTTGGGCAGTGTTGCTGTGGTGAATTTGCTGCATTTTTTAAGATTTCCAAAGATACATATACGTCCACTCTTGGTAGGGATTAAGCTCAAGTATAAAAGGTAAGAATTCTACTACTATCCTGTCTTGAATTTTTTATTACAAGACTAGAATTTGGAGGTGTGTTTTGTGTGTTGGTGAACTGTTTTGTGGCGTTTTGGACAGAAAGTTTGCTGTATTTTTGGACAAGAAGTTGAGGTCAATTACTCCTATTTTTAACCAAGAACAAATCCCCAGCAAAAGGTAAGTATTTCATCCCTTTTAAACCTCTCAAATTGTAAAGCGAAAATTTGGAAATTGGCAGCTAAGTGAGCTGCCGATGGACTGTTTGTGAGCTAAGTATTGCTCATTTTCCTTAGTATTTTTGTCTGTTTATTTTTCTGGAATTATACTTCATATTGAGGGGTAGAATTACAGCATAACTAAGGTAAAATTTCCTCTTGTTTCTCCCTTAAAAGTTAGTGAAAACTAGTTGAGAAAATGGCTAAATGTTGTTGATGTTGCCGTGTGTTGTTGCTGCTATTGTGACTGCCATTGTTTAGTTATTTTGGCTGCATTTTGTGCTATATATTAAGCTGGTAATTAGCCTATAAAACCACTGGATTAAGGAGGTTGAAGGCTGATCATTAAAATAGGAAATCGTCTAGAGAAAAGTTCATCGGAGAAAGGTATGTAAGGCGTTCTTTGTCTCTTGATTTTCAAGCAAGAATTCATGCCGAGGATTAATCCGGCATTCCCCTGTACTTGAGATTCTGTAGTAGCATATTATGGTTTCTCCCAGTTTTTAGAATTACTTGGTATTAAGGTGTGTATTTGGTAAAGAGTTGGAACGCAAGAATGTGAAGCGGAGAAAGCAATCACCTTCTATTATGGTCATAGTTGTAAATTGAGTCTAAAGTCCCCTCGGTGTGGGCACTGTGAGCTGGTCCTTTACATTATGTTATGTATTTTTGGTGTCAAAGTTATTTCACATTATGGATGCTAAGAAATTTGGTAAGCATGGCAAGACGACGACGTGCAGACAAACCTAATAATTGAAATTGGATTTTAACTCAATAAGGGCGAATGAGGGTAACCGAATGGAATTTCCTTATCATAGTTACCTACCCTCTTATATTCATATTTTAAGGTATCTAAGGCCATTAGATGGTTCCCCGATCCCTCTTCCTTAAGCTAGGCGACTAATTAATGCGTTTCTTAATTAACCGATATGTTAAACTTGGAAAATAGGGCCCGAATGGATAAACTATTGATATTTCTATGGAACCATCTTTATTGAAAGGTTATGCACAATATCTTGATATTAACAGGTGATACGAAAATCATGATATATATATATATATGCATTTATGCATGTTCAAATTACGCGCTAAAGTAGTAAGGATTACCTTTTGAAAGTCATTATATGTTTATTAGAGCTCTTGAGTTATCTAGACCTCCTGAAAATTTCTTAAGGCTTTAAGTAGACATGTCGTATGTTCTTTGAAAGTTGTAGATGTGGAAGGAAATCTACCTAAGAGTAAAGGATGAGGCTCTGGTAGCAATGGAGAGGTAAGAGTAAATATTAGACCTTTTAAGGTAAAATGTGAGTTATATGCCCTCTGTCCATAGTTGATTTCAAAAAACTTTGAGAGATGTTAAATATGAACAAGACGATGTTTAAGAGATAAGGTTGGAAATTAGGTAAAAAAAATAAGTGCATATAAGAAATTCTTGAATAATGAACCCGAGAGTAAATAATTAAGTAGGGAATTACGAATCCTGGTTGGTAAAGAATTTATGATGAATATGAAAAGTAAAGACAAGAGTTGTTTTTAGATGATAAGTGTTATGATTTTTAATGNCTAATATTTTCTAAGCTCCACATATATTGCAATATTTCACATGAGCTTTTCCTACATTGTCTGAAGCACGACTATAAGTATTTATTTATCTTAAGGCATCCCCTAGGCAGTTGCCTAGAATTTGTATATTAAACATATCCATCTTTGAGATGCACAAGTTATGTCTTCCTGTTCATAAGTTACCTCGATATGTGATATGATGTGCAATGAATGAGGTATGCTCACAATTCTTGATATGAAAGTATGAAAGTATGAAAGTCAAACGAGTGTAAGCATGAAATAAATGCTAAGATTGTTAATAAAAAATGTTAGGTTAAGTTATTCCTCTCTGCTCCCAGTGTTAGAATTGCTAGGAGATGTTTAAAATCATGAGCGTGAGTCTACACATGTCTTTATGATATTCCAGTTCTAGAAACTTCCCTAGAATTCAATCTAAGTATATGTATGTATTTAAATGCTTAATGAAAGACCTATTTATATATGGCATAATTGCAGTATTAGGGGTTGTGGTAAGATCCTACACATGTTATAGTTACTGATCGGCATATTTTATGGTTTCCAGTATTCAGATAGTTTGTATGAGCTCTGTCAGCTCCATTTATGATTGTGATTAAGATTTTCTTTTATTTTACCCCGGTGTGGTACACCGAGTGGAGATCTTTTCATTTTACCCCGGTGTGGTACATCGGCCGGAGATATTTTTATTTTACCCCAGTGTGGTACATCGGCTGGAGATATTTTTATTTTACCTCAGTGTGATAAATCATTTTGAGATATTTTTATTCTACCCCGGTGTGGTACACCGGCTGGACGAATTTTATGTATGGATTTATGGTTGGCTGGATGCTGGCATTACAGTTATAGTTTCTTTCTTGTGCATTTCTTAATTGCATTTTCATCTCATTATAGAGTTATTATAAGGTTTCAATTTTCAGGATTCCAGGTTGTTACCATTCCTTATTCCTGGTTCAGTTATCTTAAGTTCAGTTATGTTATAGTAAGTTTTTATCAATTATAGGTTGCAGAGTTCCAGGTTATATTTATCCTTTATATGTTTATGTGTTAAGTCAGTTATTACGGGATTGTTATCTCATGGTTACAGTTTCAACCGTACATACCAGTACATTTCATTCATACTGACGTCCCCTTGCTTGGGGACCTGCGTTCCTGCCGTAGGTGCAGGTAGAGGTCAGGATGGCTAGCTGAGTAGTAGTTCGTGAGATCAACAGATGGTTGGTATGCTTCTTTCCTCCTGGAGATAGGGCTTAGTTATTTATGCTTGAGTTTTGAGATGCAGTTATGGGTAGGTCGGAGCCCTGTTTCGACCATCAGTCAGTTTACTCTTTAGAGGCTTTGTGG
>JACEIK010001186.1:79798-104932 GCA_018107945.1 Datura stramonium
GGTTAGAGGAATGGGTCCAGTCCCTGTGGGTTCGACAATCCGGTTCTTAAAAAGAGCCACTATATTACTTGCACGACCCGTACACTTGCGGGTTCATCAAAATTCAACCAATAGTCTCCCCGTACATCACGGTACATCTTTGTGGCACTTGGATGTATTGAATACCTGGAACCGTGGGCCTCATGCAACATTCGATTCCTCAAATCATCAACGTACAGAACACACAAGTGACCCTGGTATCGAAGCACACGATCTCCCCCTTTGGAGAAGACTTCTACCTTTTGATTCTGAAAGACTCCTTTTAACTTTACAAAAATAGGTCCTCGTCTTGTCTATCTTTCATATCAGTGACCAAGGACAATCCCGACCGTTCCTGAACAATAACACCACCATCGGCCAAGTGAGCCAATCGAACTCCTATAATTCCTGCTAAGAATTTTGAAGTCACGAACCTCTGAGTTTTCATCCTTTATGCTTAAGATCGTGCCTAATATGCAACACACTCGAATCCACCCGAGACCCATCTGAATCCTCCGTTCACAACCCAAATATGCAATCCAATCATGAAAACCATTCTGGACCAGTTGGAACCATCAAGTTATCAATGTAAGGTTGTTCGATCGCAAGTTCACCATGGTTACACCTAGCCTCATCAAAGCTCATCATCTCAACCAAGGATTCAAACCACTCCCAAATCACCTCGGGATACCTGCAAATTACTAAGCTAAACCATAAATCAGCATCCGAAATAAATAGAGCTCTCAGAATCTAAGTTCAAGCTCGTTAACCAAAAAAAATGTTGACTCTGGTCAAACCCTCTCAAATCATAAACCCTCCAACATTGAAAATCTCACCCGATCTTCATTAGATTATCTCAAAATCGGTGTCATCTACCTCCGTGAGTCATGAACAACAAAATGAAGATATGGAAAGGTTCAACTTCAGGGGAAATGGATCCACAATTAAAATAACCATGTAGGTTGTTGCACTCCCTAGCTCGACTAATAACTACACTTACTGGACTTCTACATACCTGGCACCTAAGGCAGGGATAGGGAGTTACCTTGAGCGTACCCAATTTGATCATCATCTCCATCATGGGGAACATCCATAGGGTTTATAGTAAGGGAATCATAAGCACGAATCATTTAAGAGATCTAAGTTAGGAACACACCTGATATAGCAGGATCTTATGAGCCGATAGGGAAAATCTTAGGGGCTGAGTTTATAGATACGAGCGTGCTAAGGGACATGAGTTCACATACGTAATGAGGGTCAAGACATGAAGCTTAATAGGTATTATAGGCATTGCTGACTGACGGGGTTACCTATCATCGTAGGGCTTTAAACATTAACATGAGTTGAGTGTAGCATCGAGCAACATGTAAGGAAACATCTAAGGAGGACATAATGGACTACCCCCCAGATACTATCTATAGAACTTCCTTACTAGAAAACTCAAGACCTGACTTGGCCCTTCACTTACCATTCCCCTACCTTCCACAAAATAAATCTCATCTTAAAATACACAAAGGGACTTGTACCTCATACAGCGGTTCTCGGAACTAACAATCATGGCAGGTGCGACGGGAAAACTTATAACATACCTGGGACAACATCTGAGGTTGACTTCCACTCAGTCTTAGTAACCTGTGATGCTGGGATGGGCAATTTACTGGAGCTTCTCATCCGGCAATTCGCGCACTAACTCTACCCTCGCCCTTCTTGGCCGATGGGCAATTCCGGTGCATGTGCCCGGCCTCCCCACATCCGTAACAAGTGTTGGAACCTACCAAAACCCGTCCTACTTTTGTTCTACACACTTCGGGCATGTTGTCTAGCTAGATAAGGCTGCTGGAGAGGGAATCGGGTCATGACCTTTCTGGCCATCTCTCTTGGCTGTAGAACAATCCCTGTGCTTATGCCCGAAACGACTACAATAGTAACATACATCTGAACCCACCAGGCACCTTCCTAGGTGGTGCTTCCTGTAGCGCTCGCAAAGTGGGTAAGTAATCTCCCTAGTGACCCAGAAGAGATTGAGAGAGGCTCCCATTACTCGACCCTTGAGGGAAGCTCTCCATGCCCTCGGTCCCAGGCCTTTTTGCTCCTCCTCTTTTCCCCTTTACACTCTCTACCCAAAACCAAATAACCACACTTAGGTGGGCTCCTCTTCGTGAGTTCTTGAACCTTAGTAGCTGCCATCTCTCCGGTAGGGTTCACAGGTGCGATAGCCTGCTGGTTAGGCTGAGTGATCATGGCCTGTATCAACACCTGGACTGCGGCCTCAAGTTCTTCATCCGTAACCTGCCCGGACATATGGCCCATTAGGTTGGTGGGGCTGGCTGATTCCTGTTGTTCTAAGAAGACATGTTTTTGCACACGCGTATAGCTCGAGTTAGAGGAATGGAGAGAGTCGAATTCATGGCACGAGATAGAGTCATAAAAAGAAGGGAACATTTCCTAAACGTCTCATAGCCTCTTTGTCATAAGTGTGGTGCGCTTCACACCTATGAAAAAGACTCTACTTAATGCGGCATTCAGACACCCTACGACACTTCAAAACCTATGGCTCTGATACCAAGTTTGTCACAACCCGAATATAGATACGGATCGAGACATGGGACAAGGAGCCCCGAGAGACCCCAAGTCGGCCCATGGCATGAACATTCATCTAACTCAAAAAAATAAAATGGAAGAAATAACATGATAATCTTAGCAGAAGTATGAAATAAGTATAACATCATATACACAAATGATTTTGAAGTTGATTACAATCTATGTATGAAAAGCCTTTAATACTGATGAGTTGATTGGACAAGACCCCCAACTAACTCTTTAAGTCTGAAATTGGATACATAAAGAAAACTGATAAAGCATGGTCCTCGGGAGATGAGGACACACCAACGGCGGTGGAATGCTAACTCTAAAGGCTAGCTAAGGACGAGGTTGAGTTTGAGTACCGGGGCCTATATCATAAAATGATATAACAAAGAGTATACAGTTAGTACGTGGAATGTACCAAGTATGTAAGGTAAGTAAAACCGCTTAAATAAGTAAAATCATTTAAAACATGCATAATGTAAAACATAAAAAAAGAATCTAAGAGTAGGGCTTGCATGCTATCTTTCCGAAAACATGATCTCAATGTAACATAACATCATAACTGAATCGATTGACCCAAAACTGAAATCTGGTAGTCATAGATAAAGCTGAACATTGGATTCAAACCAGCTTTAGAACATATATAGATATATACAACATGAGTGATAAACATGCATAATTGTAATCATGAGGAACAACGGGAGACTCTCGTCTTTTAACCGACATACCATTATAGAGCTTATGTGATCCCAACTATCACACTCAAGTGGGTAGAGCTATCCAAAGCCTTTGCCAGGGCTAAGAACGATACCAAGCTCGGGGCCCAATCAGGGTAGGGGATAGCTCACAAGGGAGGTCCCAAAGTAGTATATATATAGTAATAACCCCGTTGGCGTGTAGTTCTGAGGCATAGGGTGATCAACCCTTAGCCTACTCGGTGCTAGACACTACTCCCAAAAACATGCATATGCTCTCCATCATTTTTCAACAAAGCTCACCATCGTCTATTGATGAAGCTCAATAATCAAATACATCTCAAATCTTAAATTTTATATATATGAGAAGCTTTAGCACAAACCTTACCACAAGCTGAAAATAATTGGGAATTTTAACTCCAAAACCATGTGGTAAGCTTAACTTGTGAAATCATAAATCATGCTCGAACATATGAGCATTGCCCAATACTTTAACATGCTTGAAAATACTCAATTCACTTGAAAACATGATTATAAACATGGGTAACTTGAAAACATGTTTTTCATCATAAATATCTCATCTACTAGAACATTCATCATAAATCTCAACTTTCATGAACTTCTCAAAATGTTCCTAGCTTTATAAATTAAAATATCTCATCTACTAGAACATTCATCATAAATCTCAACTTTCATGAACTTCTCAAAATTGGGCATTTTAATTTATAAAGCTAGGAACATGATTTTTATTGAAAACATCGTAAAACCTGCCCATAAATTATAATTCAATAGAAGAAACATATTTAAATCATACCCATCTAGAGAATTAGGAATTTCATGTATTGGGTTAAAACCCCATAAAATCAACTCATAGATTTTTCATGAATTAGAGAGGGATTGGGAATGGGGGTGAACGGATTCACCCATTCATAACCTACATACCTAATTATAGTTGATTCTTACACTTCTCTGATTGCCCAAGAGGAATTGAAGAGAACTTGAAGGAGAATAAGCTTGATCACCTCTCTAACTCTCTAACTTTGTATACATGAGTAAAATTTGCCTAAAATGAAGTTAACCCTCTTAAAACCCATCATTCATAACTTAAAACGACATAGTTTAGGCCTTAGAATCATAGGAATTACGGAAAAGTCCTTATTAAATTCGCAGGAATTAATCTGATTGCCAGTCCCAATGAGTTGTTGCTAGGGGAACGAATCGTGGCATCAATCATCAAGTACATTACCGAACAGATCATTCCGGATTCGTCACGAGGGACCTCACAAATTGTTATAGGTGACCACGACTCATGGTCACCACTCATCACATGCACTGTCTTAATCCTCAGACCAATGATTACCTGCTGCTCATTACCCATCCCACGAATCGTGGTGACTGAACATGGCTCGTGGGGACCTTCTGTAGGGTACATTGCTAGACCCCCTTCACTTTTCTTAATCCCTTGCCCACAGCTGACTCAACGAGTCGTGGGGACTGACCACAACTCGTGGTTTGGTCCGTGGGGACCTCAGATTTCAAAAATCCAACCCAAGCCTGGAACCTCACCACGAGTCACCTCATGAATCGTGGTTTTCCCCATGGGTCACAGAATGACTAGTTCTATGACCTGGTGCAAAATTTTTTATTTTTTGTCTGTTTCAACTCTCAAGTCTGATCTTAGGGCTTTCGAGGTATTACATAAGCGACATTGCATCAGTTTTTTGCTGGTTCATTCACCGGTTTGGCCGTTGTGTTCCCAGGTTTCTTCTTGCATGCTCAAGGGCATGACGATTCACATATCTGACTCGGTGATTCGCCGGTCCAGTGCATTACCTATCTTGTTTTGTTCTTCCTTTCCTTGATTCTCACCTAATTAGTCCTACAAAACGAAAAACAACAATGACATTAAAAACATTTAAAATAAGACATTTGGGTTGCCTCCCAAGAAGCGCCTTAGTTAATATCGTGACACGGCATATTTCTCATTCAACATTCATTCTTCGAAGCATCATCCTCCGACTCAACCTCCTCCATATCTACTCCTGTATACTCATTCTCCTCATGCAGCACTCCAATCACTTTGCATTCATTGGGAGGTTCCATGGATTGGCACACCTTGAACGTAACCTCTTCACCTCCAACCCGAAACTTGAGCTCTCCTAGCTCCACATCTACCAAAGCTCTACCCATGGCGAGAAATGGTGTCCCCAGGATGATTGGAACTTCTATATCCATTTCATAATCTAGAACCATGAAATCAGCTTACATCCTCTAACACACCCACAGGTTTCTTATGGAACGATCAGCCATTAACAACCTCATTGATGTGGGTTTGGTGTTCCCAAGCCCCAATTTCTTGAAGATAGGGGCATCAAATTTATACTTATGCCAAGATTCCAAAGGGCTTTCTTAAACACACACATCCAATAGTACACAGGATTGTGAAGGCTCCCGGATCCTCCCACTTTGGGGCCAGATTGCTCATCATCATAGCACTACAATGATGCGTTGTCTCCCTGGTGCCCACATCTTCAACCTTTTTCTTTTTTAGCAGCTCCTTCAAGAACTTTGCATATCTAGGCATTCGAAGTAAGGTGTCCACCAATGGTATATTAATGGACAATTTACTGAACATGTCGATAAATTTACTAAACTGATTATCCTTCTTTTCTTAGCTAACCATTGTGAATAAGTAGGTGTAACTCTTAGCTCTTGTTCTTTATCATTTAAGGCCTTCATGCCTACCTCTTCTTCATCAACATTTGAGGGCACTTCATCAGCCTCTCCCTCACCTTCATCTTCAACATTATCACAACAACTTGGTGCTTTTGGCACCATATCAGATTCACTTTCATCATTTGTTTTAGCAGCAACAACCTCCTTAGGCTTCACACCTGCATCTTCAGCCATTTTAAAACTCTTCGTGACAATGACCACGCATTGACTATCTTTCTTTGGGTTTGGAATTATATCACTCAGAAGTGTTCCCTTCATTCAGGGATTCATTTGAGAGGACAAATGGTTCATTTGAGCTTCCAAATGCTTGATGGAGGCTGAAGGTGAACTCACATTTTGGGCGAGGTTAGACACCTCCCCTTTTAATTCCTTGACCCTGTTGTCGGTCGACTCCACTTTCTTAAGAACCCTTGCCAACATCCCTTTGATTTTTGAGCTCCCAACATCGCTCACACCTAGTTGCACTTGGGAGTTCTCATCTTTAGGAGGGGGGACATATGGATTTGAACTTTAATGGTATCAGTCACCCTCACGATTTTACTCTCTATTGCCCTATCTCTTATTTATCTTGGGCCATCCCTGTACGTCACGGTTTCTCCAACCTTGATTCTCTTCCCATGGGTGCCAAGGGCCTTGATTAGCCCCTTGATACCCGGGTCGACAACCCCCCATCTGATTTGCCATGTATTGACATTCCTTTTCATGTCGTGGTGGCAATGATTCTCCTTCAAACTGCTTTGGACCATGCATTCCTACAGCATTCACAACCTTAGGCCCAGCCCCTATCACATGTTTAGTCATTAACTCCAGCTGAGTCATCAATTTAGTAAGATTTTCATCTCTCTCTTCATCTCTTTTTCGCATTTAAATTGCCAATGCACTAGAACTCCCATCATGTGATGATACATGAGTCTCCCTAGTATACAATGCCCGATTTGTCTTCTTCATTCTATCCAAGAGGGTCTTACTAACCCATACGTCTAATCCACAATTGATCCTCTAGATAAATTGTTAGCAATGAATTTGTTAATGGAGTCTAGGGCTTTATAAAAGCTTTGAAGGAGCACTCCATCGGGGAGACCATGGTTGGGCCAAAGGGACACCTTATTGAACCTTAGCCATGCTTCATGTAAGAGCTCCCCTAGCTATTGCCTAACGTTTGTAATGTCATCCCTAAGCTGTATAATCCTTGAGGGAGGGAAGAAACAATCAAAGAACGCTTCAATCAATTCTTGCCATGAGGTGATACAACTCGGAGGGAGCTCCTCTAATCACATAGTAGCCTCTCCTGTTAGGGAGAATGGAAAGATCCTTAACCTGATAGACTCTTGACTAATATTTATTATGTTAAAGGGTTGGAAAATTTCTAAGAAATTTCTCAAGTGGCGGTTGGCATCTTTACTTGACTTTCCGTTGAAGAGCCCTTTCATTTGGAACAAATGTATCATTGTACTTGTAATGTGAAACATTGAATTTCCTACCATGGCTGGTAGGCAAATGGCTCTTGCAACTTCAAGCATAACCGGGTTATCCTCCTCATGCTCCATGTGACCCTCAACCGAACTATCTCTTGCTTGCGAATGATGGCTCATATGAGTACCCTAACAACCAACAACAAAATCAATGTCAACAACTAAGATGCAAGATTAACTCAAATTAACAAACAACACAAGGATATCAAGCGCTACTCCCCAGCATTGACGTCGTTTTTGATAAGGCTCAAATATACTACTTGTTTAGAAAAATTATAAGCGATTGTTGTATCAAAACAAATATTCCTAATGTATTTCGGGGTCGAATCCCACGTAGACTAGTGAATGATGTGCACAAGCATTGTTTTAGGAAATTTGAATTAATTCGCACCAATGAAGGAAAATAGAACAGGAATTTTTTGGAGGAAAATAGAGTTAACAATATTTTTTATTTCAAACCAGCTTGCCAAAATAGAAAAATAACCAAAATTGATAGAAAATAATGAGAGAAGACTAGAGGTTTGGTGTAGATGGGGTGCTAATCAAATAAGGATTTCTAGCTCATCAAATCATTGCGAATACGTGTAAATAACTTTGGGAAAGATGACATGCTATATTTTTCTACCTCATAGATGCCTTTTTCTCGAGTCCTTTTGAACCTCAAGACATAATTCAATTATCCCAATAGAGTTTGGGTTGATAGCTGAGCTATTTCTAGCCATCAACTACTAATTAGGATGATGAACATGGGTTTTGGCTATTTCTAGCCCAACTCCACACGATCACATCCATTCCCACCATCAAATTCTCTCCCAATACTTGATTTCTTCTTTTTTCAATCTAAATCAAGTAAAAAAATAAATCTACATTTGCAACTATGGATCATCAATTATAAATTGGAGAGAATTCAACAGATTTACACTAATTAAGCAATATTAAGATAAATCTAGCAATACCCAATCTAATTAAACACCCATCATCACACCTCTAGTTGATGATTTAGCTACTCATGATTAAGAAACTAAAGAGTATATTCATTAATAAACTCAATAATTTCCTTAATAAGAAAAAGCAAAATCAAAATCAGAATATGTCTGCATCATTGGTTATACTTTGCTAATGAAAGAAGAAGAAAATAAGAAAAGCAATATTCCACACTCTCCTCCAATGGAGTTCTTCTCTTTCCAAGGAAAAAGGAATGTTTAAAAAGCTAGAGTTAAGATTTGATATGTATATAGTACTTTCTTCTAGAATATATACAAAAATAGGGAAACAAATCTCCTCTCTTTCAATGTTAGACGCATTTGTCCCTATTCAGGCGTCTTGTCACTTGCGAAGGCACCAGGGGTTCACCGATTACACTCTGCGAACTGTCGTCCGTCATCTTCTGCTCATCTAGTGATTTCCAGTACCATGCGACCCTACCTTCAGTGATTCTCCAACTGCTAATCGCGCTCCGCCGGTTAATTAGCTCCTTGGTCCAGCAATTTCAGGCGCCTGTAGGCGATTTGACTGGCGAATCGCCGGTTGATGAGCATGACCGCTGCTTGCATTTTTTCTTCAAATCAGTGTCCCTCTGTGTTTGACTGGCGTTTCACCTATATCCTCCAGTGGAGCGCTGATTTTCACCTGATTTTCTTCTTTTTACTCCACTTCTTGCTCTTTTTCATCAACTAAGATGTCTACACATAAAAAGGCAAAAAAGGTATAAAATTCATCTAAATGAGTTGAAAACTAAGCTAAAGCTCATGCTTAAGAGCCTAATGAGTTGGTAAATTACCAACTCATCAGAATTTAACAAGGGAATTGCTCTTTCCTTGTGCCCCAAGACCTTTCTATAATTCCTTATCAGTTCTAGCCATGAATATCACAAATAGGGTTAGTTTTCAGTTAGATTATGAATATTTCTTGTGGATTGTAATTCTTGTGAATTCTTGCAATGTTTTCACTACTTATCAAGCATGTTGTTACTCTCTTCATGAAATACTGTTTAAGCCCTAGTTCTATGAATACAGTAATCTAGGTCTTGAATAATTGTCTAGATACAAATGTTGCTTCACTCTGTTAGTTCTTGAATTTTTCCCTATTGTTATCATCATGTGAGTTCATAGTTAGTTTGAATTCTAGTTCAATCTCATTATGTAATTATCCCTTTTCAGTATTTTTTAGTAAGTCAGCTGATCAGTTTGATGATAGTCAGTTCCTAAGGAGTTCAGTAATACTCCCTAGCTTCAGCGGCGCTTCCAGATAAGCAGCTCTAGTCAGTCTTATAACACTAGCTTTAAATTATCAGGTCCTATAGACTCTCAGGTTACTTCTAGATAAGTATTCTTGACATAGTCTAGGGAATCAGTTTTGAGCTATCTATCACGAATCGAACATAGGCCCGGAGCTAGATACGGAACCTAGAACCATAAATGGCGCCAAGTCGACTCATGACATGAACATGACAACCAAAGATTAACATAATTAATGTGGAAAAACTAACATTTGAAATAGCAAGTTTGAATAACCAATAACATCTTAACAACGAAATACATAATACTGATCCGAAACTGAATACATACTATGTCTAATAAGCCTCTACAATCTAACGGGTTGATGGGGCATGACCCCAACTAACTCACTAATAAACGGAAACTGAAAATAAAATGGTAAGAAGGTCCTTGAAGGATGAGGACTCACCAACAAGTTAAGAAAATGGTAACTCTGATGACTTGGCTAGTAGTGGGACTGAGCCTGAACGTCCGAGCCTGTATCATAAAATGATACAGCATAGAGTATGCAGTCAGTACATGGAATGTACCGAGTACGAAAGGTATGAAAAAACCGCTAAGTAAGTAAAACTGATATCATTCACATCATAAAATAATTCATCATAAGATTCTGAGAGTAATACTTGCATGCTATTATCTAAAAACATGATTTACACATAACTGAGTGTTATAACTGATTCGAATGACCCAAAGCTGAAACAGATAATCCTAAGTAAAATTGAACATTTGGTCAAACCTGCTGAAAATATAATATCATGACTTATAAACATGAATTACTGAAATAATGAGGAACAATGGGAGACTCGTCATACAATCGACATTAAAATGATAGAGCTTACATGGTCCCGACTATTACACTCAAGTGGATAGAGCTGTCCAAAGACTTTCCAGGGAAAAAGGCCCTAGCATGATATCGATATCAAGTTGAAGGCCCCTCGAGAGAAGGGAAAGGTCACAAGGGAGGTCCCAAAGAATTTGAACATACCTACATTGGCATGTAGTTCTGAGGAACAGGGTTAACTGAACTCTTAGCCTAATCAATGCTAGACACTACTCCTAAAAACCTGCATATGCTCTCTATCATTTTTTGACAAATATGAACCATCATATTTGGATGAAACTGAATCATAACATTACATACATAGTCTGAAAACATGAGGAGCCTTGGATTAAACCATACCACAAGCTAAAAAGTGGGAGTCTAGGCTCAAGCTAATAACATGAAATTGTAGTAAATCATGAAATATAATTGATCATATGGGCTTGCCCAAACTTATACATTCTTTGAACTAGATTTGATAGTCAAAATCATGGATATAAACATCGGTAATTCAAAATCATAATTTCATCATAGGAATTTCATCTGTCACGCCCCACCTAAGGAGGCATGACTGGCACCTAATGCCACACTAGGACTTGGGATGACCTGGCTGAGCTTATGCGACTTTGGTGCATGCGAGCAACTCAAATCAATAAAAAATGAGCTATATCTCGGCTGTAAACACAGCCTCAGGCCTACAAGGCCACATGTAAAAGAAAATAGCTAATGCAACCAGCAAGGCAATAAAAGGGATCCTATGCGTCCCGACAAGAACACCATGCTATCTAGTTATAACAAAACGGTGACAGACAATCATCTTCATACAATAGCCGAAAAGGCTGCTAAATAGTTATCTAAACTAGGCCCCACACGGCCATTACACAACATATAATATAGATAGGCCCTACATAGCCAACAACAACCAACAACTTGAAACCTATAGTCTGAAAGCCTCTAAGAGTAGAATAATGGTCGGGCCAGGGCTCCGACCTACCCAAAAGTTGTACAATAGAAGAACAAACCTTTCTAACTATCAACTCTGGAAAAAGGGAGTTGACTTAATTGCTAACTTAGGTAGACAACTAGGAAGGTCCTAAACCACGTCTATCCGCACGTGCAGGCAAGTAATGCAGCACCCCAAGGATGGGCATCAGTACAATATGTACGGAATATGTAAGGCAGTAAATGAAGACTGAACGAAAGCCAAAGAAGAGCTGAAAGTAATAAGTGATAAGGGCCAGAAGTCAACCTGATTAACCTTACAATATAGATTGTAGCTAGCAAGTAAGGTACAAACAAAAACCTAACCTGGCCCCTATAAGCCTGGAAGGTACAACTAGCACAGAATAACCTACTTGGGCCCTCATATGCCCCGACAAGTAGAAGCAATGCACACTCTTCCTGTAGGNAGGCACGCTGTAACTAAAGTATACTCGACCACTAAAACTGTATGCGAGCCTATTAGTCTCATATAACTGGTTTTGAGCCATCTGGGCTCCTATAGCTATGTCTGAGCCATCTGAGCTCCTGTAATCATATCTGAGTCATCTGGGCTCCTGTAATGGTATCTGAGTCATCTAGGATCCTGTAACTTTATCTGAACCGTCTAGGCTCCTGCAACTATGTTTGAGCCGCCTGGGCTCCTGTAATTGTATATGTGTCATCTGGACTCCTGTAATTGTATCTGAGCCGTCTGGGCTCTTGTAATCTGTATCTGATCCCTTTGGGCTCCTGTAACTGTATCTAAATCGTCTGGGATCCTGTCTATGTATAAGCGTAGAACAATATACTATATTGTGTCACCTAACTATGCCTTATGCTGCCTAATGTAGCAAGGTACGCTAACAACCACCCTTAGGCCTTTGTGGCCTCAATATGGTAACGAAGCACCTTGTAGTCCTTCTAATGGATAAACAACTAAATAGGGAGTTCCTACATCGCCTCTGGCGATAATCAAAACTGGGTATAAATCTCCCAATGAGGAATATTATACTGTAATCATAATTCATCTCGTAGCAGCTAATCACAACACCATAGGCACAATCTACTACAAGGTATTGACTATATCAGCTAAACAACAGGAGTAACTTCTGAAAGGAAGTAGCCTTAACATATCTCAAATACCGATTCTCATTTATTTGATTAGTTCCAACCTGTAGCTGGCAATTCTACTCAGTTACAGCCTTTTCACTTAGAAACTAAGGTTATTTTCAATACTAAGACTCGGCAATGATATCTTTCGATAATAATAACTATAATATAACTCCATTTAATTCGACCGAAAACTAAAATTTCTCGAGAGTGTAGAAGGTAGAAAAGCTTACCTATCATCTATAGCCACTTAAGACTCAATTTGAAGTAATTCTGACAACTTTCACTCGACAGAGTTCCGGTACCCCGAGCGAATTTTCAATAAATAACTCCGCAGGGACACTCCTCATAGGCCTAGAACTCAATATCCAAGATACATTTGCATTTGGACGGAGTTTAACGATGTAATTCGGCTAAAAACTAATAGATAATTGATAGAATATAACGTAGGGGTCGAATTATAATTTGGGTAATGTTTATAATGACTTAAACTTGAACTTGACTTATATATATAGGTGGGAGTCAGTTGGCAGGGGGCACGCACGACCCATCACGCCAGGCAGGAGGTGCAGCGCGCTGGCCATGGAGTCAGGCTGGCTGGCGTAGCGCGGCGCGGCACCCAGTGCAGCTGGCCTCCGACTCTGGCCTCCTGCTTGCTCGATGCCATTCTAATATATTCGTCCCTGATCCCTTCCTCGCATGCTTCATACTCTAAAACTCTCAACATACTTATGCACGCGTCAGTTAAACGATAGAAACTTACGGAGTGTAACATCATCCCCCCCTTAGGAACATTCGTCCTCAAAATTTTCAGCAGAGTGTCCTCTATAATATGGAATATCTAGAAACCTAAAACGTAGAAAATTCCAGCATGGGCATCTCACAGGACGCTACATACAACATAGAACTGAACGACTGAATAGTACTAATAATATAAGCAATAGAGTAACATTTGAACACCAATCTCACCTCAACTGTATAATCTGGGTCAGGTCTGAAACAAGTGAGGATATCTAGACCTCATGTCGTCCTCAGCTTCCCTATTCATCTCCTCTACATTTCTATTCCTCCATAGGACTTTAACGGAGGCTACCTCTTTAGTTCTCAGTCTATGAACCTGTCTATCTAGTATAGCAACTGGAGTCTCTTCGTAGGACAACTCTTCAGTAACCTGAACATCCTCAATTGGAACAACCCAGTACGGGTCCCCTATGCACTTCTATAACATTGACACGTGGAAGACTAGATGAACAAATTCCAGCTCTGAAGGCAGTTTTAACTCATATGTCACTCGGCCTATTCTTCGAAGGATACCATTCGGGCCAATGAACCTAGGGCTAATCTTGCTCTTCTTGCCAACTCTCATCACGCCTTTCATAGGTGAAACTTTGAGAAATACCCAATCATCAACATTAAACTCCAAGTCTCTACATCGTACATCAAAATAGGACTTCTGACGACTCTGGGCTGTCAGCAGGCTTTCTCTGATAAGTTTCACTTTTTCTTCTGACTGATGGATCATATCAGGTCCAATCAACCCTGCCTCCCCTACTTCAAACCATCCTATAGGGGACCTACATTTCTGCCCATATAAAGCTTTATAAGGGTCCATCTGAATAGCAAAATGATAGGTGTTATTGTACACAAATTAAATAAGGGGTAGATGCTCGTCCCAACTCCCTCCAAAGTATAGCACATATGCTCGTAGCATATCCTCGAGTGTTTGAATGGTACGCTCTACCTGACCGTCTGTCTGGGGGTGGAAAGTTGTACTCAAATTAACCTACGTCCTTAAACCTTTCTGAAATGACTTAAACATTTCTGAAATGACAGCTAGAATCTAGCTGTGAATTGTGCCCCCCTATCAGAAATAATGGATGTTGGCATACCATGTAGTTAGACTATCTCTTTGATATACAACTCAGCATAGTCTTCGATTGAAAATGTAGTCCTGACTGATAATAAATGGGCTGACTTCGTTAGTCTGTCGACAATAAACCAAATAGGGTCAAATTTGTGCCTGGTGCGGGGTAGCCCTATCACAAAGTCCATATTAATCGCTTCCCATTTCCACGTAGGTATAACTATCTCCTTGGTCAGTCCGCTGGGTTTTTGATGTTTCTCTTTTACCTGCTGGCAATTAGGACACTATGCTACAAACTCAGCTACATCTTTCTTCATTCTAGGCCACCAATATATCTCTTTTATATCATGGTACGTCTTAGATGAACCTGGGTGAAGAGAGTAACGAGAATAATGTACCTCTACCATAATTTGCGGGTGAAGCCTTGCTATATTCGGAACACAAAGTCGGCCTCTGAACCCCAAGACACCATCTCCTGTTAACTTAAAGGCTGATAGTTCACCCTACTAAACCTTGTCCCTGAGATGCACTAGGTAAGGATATTCATACTGCCGCTCCTTTACCTCAACAACCAAAGATGATACTGTTGTATTCTGAATAACCACTCCGCTATTTTCTGAATCCACTACCCGGACTGCCAGATTAGCTAACTGATGTAGCTCTCAAGCCATTTCCTGCTGTTTTGGCCTCAAATATGCTAGGTTTCCCGTGGATCTGCGGCTAAGGGCATCTGACACAATATTAGCCTTTCTTGGGTGATATAAGATATTCACATCATAGTCTTTCAGCAACTCAAGCCAACGATGTTGTCGCAAGTTCAATTCTTTCCACGTGAATATATATTGAAGGCTTTTATGATCAGTAAAGATATCCACATGCACACCATACAAGTAATTCCTTTATATCTTTGATGCATGAACCACCACAGCTTATTCTATATCATAGGTAGGGTAGTTATTTTCATTCTTCCTTAGCTGCCTCGAAGAATAGGCAATCACCTTGCCATGTTGCATCAAACACAACTAACCCAACGCCTGAAGCATCATAGTATACAACATAGCCCTCTGAACCTTTCGGTACGGATAATACTAGTGTAGATTTCAACCTCTTTTTCAACTCTTGGTAACTCTGTTAACAGGCCTCAGTCAAGTGGAATTTAGCTACTTTTTGAGTCAATCAGGTCAACGGTGCTGAGAAGGTAGAGAATCCTTCTACGAACATTCTGTAATACCTGGCTAACCCCAGGAAACTGCGAACCTCAGTTGGAGTTGTGGGTCTAGGCCATGTCTTTACTGCCTCGATTTTCTATGAGTCAACTTGGATACCTGCATATGACACAACGTGACCAAGGAAAGCTACATAATTCAACCAGAGATCACATTTCAAGATTTTTTCATATAACTGGCGATCCCTGAGGATCTGGAGTACTACTCGCAAGTGATCCCCGTGTTCAGTCTTGGAGCGGGAATATACCAGAACATCATCAATAAATACAATGACAAACGGATATAAATATGGCCTGAAGATGCTATTTATCAAGTCCACGAACACTGCTTGGGCATTCATCAATCCGAAAGACATAACCAGAAACACAAAATGACCGTACCTGGTCTTGAAAGCTGTCTTCAGAATGTCATTCTCCTGGACTCGCACCTGGTGGTAACCTGACCTCAAATTGATCTTAGAGAGACATTTTTCCCCTATAGATGATCAAACAAGTCATCTATCCTTGGAAGAGGATATTTGTTCTTAATAGTAACTTTATTCAACTGCCGATAATCTATACACATTCATAGAGAGCCATCCTTTTTTCTCACAAATAGGACTAGCACACCCCATGGTGAGGCATCAGGTTTGATAAAGCCCTTAACTAACAAGTCTTTCAACTGTTCTTTCAGCTCTTTCAATTCATTATGGGCAATTCTGTATGGAGAAATATATATGGGTTATGTATCTGGTAGTGTGTCGATGGGGAAGTCAATTTTTTGTTCAGGGGGAATACCAGGTAGTTCATTCGGAAATACTTCTTGGAAGTCACTAACAACCAGAATAGACTGAAGAGTCGGGGATTCTGCCTGCATATCCCAAACCCTACCAACATGGTAAATGCAGCCCTTTGCGATCAACTTCCTCGCCCGAAGATAGGATATGAACCTACCTTTTGGTGTAGCTGCATTGCCTTTCCATTTTCGCACTACCTCCCCTGGAAAGTGAAATTGGATAGTCTTGGTCCCACACTCCACATTGGCATAACATGGTGCTAGCAAATCCTATCCATAATTATATCAAAATCAATCATTTCTAGCTTCACTAGATCTGCTAAAGTCTAGCGACCGACAATCTCTACTGTACAACCCCAGTAAATTCTCTTAGCTATAATAGAGTCGCCGATGAGTGTAGACACCGAGAATGGTCACTGGAGAAATTCTGGTGTTATACCAAACTTCTGAGCCACTAATGGAGTAACATAAATACAAAGTGAAACTTGGGTCTATCAAAGCATAAAATGAGTGAGAACAAACATCCAGCATACTTATCACAACATCTAGTGAAAACTCTGACTCCTGTCACCCTAGTAAGGCATAAGTGCGATCCAGAACACTGCCCAAACTGGATGCCCCTAACCTATCTCTGCCTCTGACTGCTGGAGTTGAGGGCCTGTGCCCTGCAGAAGGTGCTGGAGCATATGAACCTGCTGTGGACCTATTCTGCTGGTCTAAATAAACCTAGTATCTAGTCGGACAATCCCTCATCATGTGTCCCTCTTGTCCATAGGAATAAAATGTAGTGGTGCCATATCTGCATCTTCCCAAATGTCGCCTATTGTAGGTATTGCAACATGGTATAACTGGTCTCATCTTATCTGGACCCCTCTATTGCTGCGTGCCTGAAGCTCATGAACTTTCGCAAGGACCTGACTGTCAAGGATGATCTGATCTGTTGCCCTGTTGTTGCTGAAATGGGGGCCTAGGTGTCCTACCTGACAAACAAGTCCTGGGCCTACCCTGAAATTCATCAAGAAAGTTGGCAGGTCTAGCCCTCTAACGCTGCTACTGACCTACCCTTTCAATCGCGTACTGATGCTTCCTGATTTCCTTTATGTTCTGAGCAAAAGCCTGAATCTGTGAGATATCCATATCCTTTTGTAGTGTGTCTATGATACAAGATTCCACATACTTCATTGAAAGTCTCATAATAAATCAATGTACCCTGGCTGGCATAGTATCAACAAATGTTGGCGCATATCTGGCCAAGGAATCAAACCTCAATGCATATTCTCTGACACTCATTCTACCCTGCTCCAGATATAGGAACTGCTCTACTCTAGCTTACCGGATCTATCGCGGCAAATAGTGGTCTATGAAAGTTTCAGAGAAGCTAGGCCATGTAGGTAGAGGTGCATCTCTCCCTCGGGTCCTTTCCCAACTTTCATACTCAAAACTACTATCTCTCGTAATTGGAACATAACTAACTCAACTGATCCCTGTAGATAAAGCATGCATAACCTTGAATATCCTCTGTTGCTGGTCTATGAAGTTCTGAGAGTCGTTCTAGTACACTCTAAACCTTTTCTCTAGTACCAAGTTTTTCACGACCCCAACATAGGCTCAAATCTAGACATGAAACCTAAAACCTAACAACTAAAGCTCAACATAATTAATGCAAAAAAATAACATTTGAAATAGCGGAATTCTGAATAACCGATACCATCTTAACAACAGAATACATAACACTGATCCGAAACTAAATACATACTACGTCTGATAAGCCTCTACAATCTGACAAGTTGATGGGACAAGACCCTAACTAACTCACTAATATATTGAAACTGAAAATAAATTGGTAAGAAGGTCCTTGAAGGATGAGGAGTCACCAATAAGATGAGAAAATGCTAACTCTAAGGATCTGGCTAGCGGCGGGACTAAACCTGAACGTTCGAGCCTGTATCATAAAATGATACAACATAGAGTATGCGGTCAGTACTTGAAATTTACTGAGTATGCAAGTTAAGCAAAAACCGCTAAGTAAAACTTATATAAGGCATATCATAAAACATTTCATCATAAGATTCTGAGAGTAAGGGTTGCATGCTACTATTTGAAAACATGATCCAAACATAACTGAATGTTATAGCTGATTCGAACTACCCAAAGCTCAAATAAATAATCATAAGTAAAAATGAACATTTGGTCAAACCTACTGAAAATATAATATTATGACTAATAAACATGCATTACTGAAATTATGAGCAACAATGGGAGACTCGTCATACAACCGACAATACAATGATAGAGCATACATGGTCCCGACTATTACACTCAAGTGGGCAGATCCATCCAAAGCCTTTCCCAGGCAAAGGGCGCTACCATGATATCGATATCAAGCTGAAGGCCCCTCAGGAGTAGGGAAAGCTCAAATTGGAGGTCACAAAGAATTTGAACATACCTACATTGGCACGTAGTTCTGAGGCACAGGGTTAGCTAAACCCTTAGCCTACTCGGTGCTAAGCATTACTCCCAAAAACATGCATATGCTCTCCATCATTTTACGAAAAAGATGAACCATCATCTTTCGACAAAATTGAATCATAACATTACATACATAGTCTGAAAAGATGAGGAGCCTCGAATCAAACCATACCACAAGCTGAAAGGTGGGAGTCTAGACTCCAAAACCCATATGGCAAGCTAATAACATGAAATTGAAGTAAATCATAAAACATACTTGATCATATGGGCTTGCCCAAACTTATAGATGCTTTAAACTAGATTTGATAGTCAAAATCATGGATATAAACATGGGTAATTCAAATCATACTTTCATCATAGAAATTTCATGATACTTGAAAACATAGATCATAATTTCAACTCTTCATGAACTTTCATAATTGGGCATCATAATTTGTAAAACTTTGAAATCATAATTTGTAATTGAAATCATTATAAAACATGCCCATGAAGCTTAAAACAAACGTTAGAAACATGAATAGAATTTACCCATGATTGATACTTAGAAAATTTCACAAATTGGGTTTAAACTCCATAGATTCATCAACCTTGAATTTCATGAATTTAAAGAGGATTTGGGCATGGGAGTGAAGGAATACTTCCATTCATAACCCTACATACCTGGGTAATCTGGTCTTACACTCTTCCTTGAAAGCCCAAAGGAATTAGAGAGTTCTATGCTTGTTTCCTTAGGAATCCTCTAGTTTTGCATGCATGGGGAGGGAATTGGTTAGAATAGATTAATCCCTCTTAAAACTCCCCTAACTGGGCTTAAAATGATGTAGTATAAGGCTTAGGAACTTAGGAATTATGAATTTACCCTTACTAACTTCGCAAGAAAATACATACTGCCCGGAGTAATGACTCATCCAATGGGTCGTCCTTAGCTCCAACGGGTCGTTAATTCGCTCATTTTCGCTCAATTTTCTAGACTCAAATCTACAACCACGACTGAACAGGACGAGTCATTACTTGCCCCAATGACTCGTCGCTTCCGCCCATTGTAACCACTACCCGCAACTGCTTACCTTCTGGAAGTCTTCCCAATGGGTTCCTACCATGACTCATTGTTCCTTTCCATGAGTCATACAATGACTCATGCCGGTCACCTTGACAAAGCAACTCTTACAACGACTGCTTTCCACGAATCGTTACGCTGACCAATGAGTCATTCCATGGATCATTAGTCTTGGATTTTTTGACCAACATTCTCACCACGACAGTGACCCACGGTCCGTGGGAGCTTCCCACGACTCATTCAAAGGGTCGTCCTAAGAAAATTTTCCAATTTTTCTACTACACATCCCTTCAACTCCTGAGTCTAGTATTAGGAACTTCTGCAATATTACACTATTAGTTTAGTAGTCAAGTTAAGACTATCCAGTGGGACTAGGACTTAGCACCGAGAAGGCCGGAGTTCAACGCACCCGCTTCCTAAAACTACGTTGCTACTGTAGGTTTTAGCCTAAACAGGCCTCAGAATTATGATCACCCATCTCAGCCACTATACCATGGCAAGGTATAATAGGCTCTCACCGATGGAAAGTATACATCAAACTCCACATATAACTCACGTGGTTATATGTCAGTTATAGACTCTCCCATAGTATCAGTATAGTCCCACTTTTTAGTATAGTTTAGTCATGACATCTTTGTTTGACATAAACATCATTCTTAAACCAAACATTGGAAATTTCTTTGAAGTGTTTGAGTTATTTGTTCATAGAAGAACTTTTGAGGAGCATCCTTTGAGTGGTAAAAGGCAAGAGTGGTGAGATTATTTTAGGGTAAAAGCCTAATTATGTGATATACAAGTGTTGACAGCCTTTGCAAGATACACGTGAGGGAGTGCATGCGAGACAACTTTACTACTAATAATCGCTTGTTTTAAAGCATGTCTTCTATAAATTTTGAAAGAAATTAGAATGAAGGAATGGATGATTATAGTGGGGAAGATTGGGAATCAGATGCAAAGAATGATGGAAAGTACATGTACTATAATTCTTGTTAGTGTGGTGCCTATGAGGAATTACATCAAATTTGTGATTTGAGTAAAACCAATAACGTTTGTGATGAATATTATAGTGATGAATGAGAATAGTTATAGTGATGAATGTGCTTATGTTGGAGTTTGGAGTGTGAATCCTATTAAATGTACTCCAGTAAGATGGAGGAATCCTAGAAGGCCATGAGCTTACTAGAGTTAACAAGATTTTTCAAACTAGAATAGAAGTATTGTCTAATGTGTGTGATACTAAAATTGATAGAAACATTTGTCACAACTTAGTCAGTGCTTACTTTATTAAAAAGGTGGGTTTATCTTGTGTTAAGAATGTTTCACCCTACACCTTCAAAGGAGTGGAGGTGGACTCTGAGAGTGTTGCTGTGATTTAATCTGGGTTGATAAAAGAATGAGGTTTAATGTGATGTGGTTCCCTTATTTACATGTCATGTCTTATTGGGAAGGCCATGGTGTTTCTATAGAAAAGCTTCATATGTTCCACAAAAGAATAGGTACTCCTTGGTGAAAGATAATGGAAAAAAGACTTCCCTTGTTTCTTTGGCACCTATGGAGATTCAAGAAGATCAACTAAGGGTAAGAATATCAATGGAGGTGTTTGAAAAGGAAAAAGAATGCAAGAGGGGAAAAAATAACAGGTTTGAGAAGCCTAAAATTAGAGTTGACCTTAGAAGTCCTCCAAGGGATAAAAGAGGAATTCTTGGGAAGTACATGGGAGCTAGTGCAGTGACAAACTTTTCCACACCAAATAAAAGTAAGGATGAGAGACAAAAGAAAGAGAGAAGTAAGGGTCAGCCATTTGACAACTCAAGAGAGGAAAAAGGAGAGGAAGTGATGAGTGAAGAGAGTGAGTTGTCAAAAAGTAAGAATGAGCAGACAGAATTAAGTGATGTGAGTTTGAGAGATAAAATAGAGAGTGAACCAATTCATTTGAATAATGAAAAAAAGAATAGATTAAAAGAATAGAGTGCATAAGTGTGGGAGATTCTTGTTCAAGCTCTAAAAAATTAACTAATTCTTTTTCTACTGTTTCTATTCAAAATGTGCAGGTCAATGAAGAATAAATCAATGAAGAGTTGGAATAACAATTGCTTGAAGTAAGAAAATTAAATTTTAAAGAGGATTTCGAAAGTGTAAAAGCCAATGATTTATGGAAGCAATTGCAAGTTGAAGACAAGTTTTACCTTGATTATCTCATGTGGTATGACCTTATTGATGATCTATTTGTTTCAAATGAAACTGACCTTGTACCACAAATTCATGAGGCCAAAGTTTTAAGTGAAGATATAACTCAAATTGGGAGTGATTCTTCCCTTTTTAATTATGCTTTTAATGTGAGCAATCTATCACTAAGTGATGAAAGATAGTTGCAGGATAACTTGAGTGAACAAATCCAAAGGAATTTGAGAGAGAATGAATCTTATTCACATTCTAATTTGCTAAATCTTTCTTGTTTTAGTATCACTTCTCAATCCGTATAGAAATTTGAGAAAGAACCTTGTGAAGAGGATAATAGTATCTCATTTGAAGAATAAACTAATATTGTCTAAGCTTTTAAAGTACACAATAACTCATTGTGGAAAGAAATTGGAGAAGAATTTAAAGTGTTCTTTTAGTGCCCCGGAAAATCAAAATTAATATCTGGGACTTAAATCAGAAAATATGGAAACTGCAGAAATGTTCCAGGACGGCCCACCTGACAAGTCGTTAAGTAACCTCATGATTCGTTAGGTGAGCCATGAGGAGGAGGCTGGATAATGTAAAGGAGGGTACCTAACAAGGGACTTCACGAGTCGTGGTCACTGACCACGACCTGTTAGGTCACTCGTGGTCAGACCTGAGTTGAGAAAATATTGTGTTGTCCAGTGTACTTGAAGAATGGGGGCAACGAGTCGTGGTCCCCAGTAATGACTCATTATGTCGCCGGTTACTAGCCCCAGTTAATTTTTAGCTAGTGTACCTGACGGGCGTGACCACTAGTCGTGGTCAGTCACCACGACCTGTTAGGGTCACCTGGCAGTTTTTACCAGCGATTTCCTAAGGGCTATTTAGTAATTTCCTACCCTCCCAAGCTTTATACTACGTCATTTTAGCATTAATTTCAGACGTTATAGTGGGGGTAACGGGTTCTCTTCTTCATTCCCCACTCAAACCCTCTAGAAACAGAACGTAGAATTCTCTCTCAGAGTATTTCAGAGTAAGAGCTAGGGAAGATCTTTCCTCTTCGATTCTTAAGAGATTTCTCTAGATTTTCGTCAGGTATGTGGGAATTCAATAAGGTAATTTTCCTTCCCTTGCGTCCCCCAATTTCCCACCATAATTTCCCTATGAGTTTAGCCCTGAGATATTTGATTATGCAGAGAATTTCATATTGATTTTCGTTAATTTCAATTGGGTTATTATCCATATGATTTCCATCAATTTGTAGATAAATTGTTGTTGTTATGGCCAAGATGATTTACAACCCTAAATTTTCGAGTATGGATTATTGCGTATTAAATTTCGTCTATTTTTGTGAAGTATATTGTGGGCTGATTTTCCTAGAAATTTCTGCTGTAAATATTTGTTGAGTAATTATTCCACTAATGAGAATGATTTAACCCTGCTAGATGAGATTCCTTTAATTCTTTAAACTTCTCTATATTATGAAATTGTCCGTGTTGTCGGAATGAATGAGTTCTCTATTAGCTGCTTAGTAGTCTAGTAAGTTAGAACACATAACTTTCTCTTTCAGAACTATTCAAGAAGTGTCAACTAATCAGTTTGACTTCAGTCTTTTTTTCAGAGTTGTCAGTGGTGCCTCTCAATTATCAGAATTAGATTCAAATTATATTTATTTGGTCGATTAGGTGGTCATGACATTCTAGTTATATAGCTCTGACCAGCCCAAGGACTCCAGTTCAGTTATAGCTTGTTCTTAAACGATAATGACACTTCCATATAAGAAGCTCTGACCAATCTAGAGCCCAGTTTCAGAATCTGGTCCAACAAGACTCTTAGGGTACATGCAGTGGTACGTCCCTGACTAGTCTTGGGCCCCAGTTTCAAGTTATCGGCCTAGTAGTTCACTTAGGTTTTTCGGTGGGAGTAGAACTTAGCACCGAGCAGCCCGGGGTTCCAGCGCACCTATGTTCCCAGAACTACGTTGCTAGAGTAGGTTACTGTATTACTTGGCCTGATTGGCCCTAGACTTTTGTGATCAACCAGTTCATGCCTTTATACCCTGGAAAGGTAAATTGGGTCCTATCGGTGGGGTGTATACATCGTACTCCATGTCTAGCTCACGTGGTTATATGTCGGTTATACTCTCCCACTAGTCAATTAGTCCACTCTCAGATTTTCAGTTCAGAGCAGTTCAGTGTAGTATCTCAGACGCAGTCTTTCTGATTTAGGGCATGTTTATGACCATCAACCAGGGTCATTATTGACCATATCAATATATTCTAGTTGTATAAGTTTTCAGTATTTTCAGTTGGTCATTTCATGTCACTTCAGTCCAGTTACTAGTTCTTTCATGTTATTTACATCTCTTACTTACTCAGTACATTCAAAGTACTGACGCATACTTTTATGCTGTATCATTTCATGATACAACTGCAGGTTCCTAGATTCAACAGCGTAATCGCCTCGATTCAGCTCCTCCTTAGCCGCAGATTTAGTGTGAGTCCTCATCATTTGAGGGCCTTTTTTCATTCTCTTATAGTCAGTTGTAGTTTACTTTAGACTTCAGCTAGGGGCTTGTCCCAGTAACTCATCAGTTAGAAGGCTTTTAGACTTACAGATGTTCAGTTTCCACGTTTTAAGTTTTATTTAACTTTTCATAAAAATGCCTTAATGTTATTACTTTAAAGTTCTGTTGTGCATGTTTACTTAGAACGCTAGTGAATGATAGACCAAGGGTTGACTTGGGGTCACTTGTGGCTTCAAGTACCATGTTACCTCTAGGGTGTACATGATGAGCCCGCAAGTGTACGGGTCGTACAAGTAATACAGTGGCTCTTTTGAAGAACCGGATTGTCGAACCCACAGGAATAGGAATACGGGGTGA